>LGRX02001661.1:0-49270 GCA_001247695.2 Cymbomonas tetramitiformis | reverse complement strand
AAGGCGTTCTCAAATTCGTCCGCGTCGTACATCCCGTCCTGGGAGGTGCGGTGGTCCGACTGAAAGACGTAGTCGCTGTATACGCCGGCGGGGTTGTCGCCGCGCGTTTTGTCGAGCGCGTACAGGAGTCCGTCACGCGAAGCGCTCCAACCGCTGGCGTTGTCGCCGCGATGATGGCGCCAGGTTTGATAGTTCGGATAATAATGCGAAGTCATCATCTGATACCTGTGTTCGGAACAGGCGTCGTCCTCCAGACACGTTTCCGAAAGCATGTCGTCCAAGTCGTAAGGAGCTCCGTCGTACACGTACATATCCTGAGCGGAAAATCCCATGCAAGGCTGGCCGAACTCCTGACCGTTCGTGTCGTTGCTTCGTCGATAGGCGTGGGTGATGTCGTCGCACAGATCCGCCACCAGGTCCGACACGCGCTTGAAGGTCTCCTTGTTCGAAAAGTCGCTCATGCGCTCGCGAGACATTCCGAAATGCCGACGGTCGGAACGACTGTAAGCCCTCGCGTTGGCGCACATGACGGTGCTGCTCGAGTTGCACCCGTCGGCGGGATCGTGGTCCAGGTCGTCTCCGTGCTCGTTGTTGTACGGAAAGGTGACGAGGATGCGGCCCGGTCCGACGTTTCCTTCGTCCTGCTCCCAGCCGGCTCCTTCGTTGCGAAACAGGAAACGCGTGTCGTACTTCGAGCCCCCGTGCGCCCCCGCGTCGTTCCACATGTCCACCACCGGCATCACGTTGTTGTAGTCGACCTGATCCGGATTCTCGATCGACTTCCACTGTTCCAAAAAGCTCTCCATGAACGTCACTTCCGGGCGCTTCTTCGCCTCTTCCGTGAGAGGCGTGTACTCGTCGGAGGTGGGATTGGACGTCACCGGTCGGCAATGAGTGTCCGGCGCGGTTTGAGCGCAAGTGCACAACCGCTTTCCGTCACGATTCGTCTCGTCCGCGGCGTCTCGCAAACGAAGCTTCCCTCCGCCCTCGATGTAACGTGTGGGAGCTTCCCACATCGTGTGACCGCAAGATGCCGGACAGTAGTGGTGAATCGCGTTCACGACTTGCTTGCAAGCTATCCTGAAGCTATACTTAGTGTGAATGCTTTCACACCTCGCGTATCCTTCGGGAATGTCGCACGCTTGCTCGTGTGTGAGCTCGCCGCTTATGGAGTTGCCAAACACCCTAACCATTTCGAAAGCGCAAACTCTGCGGTTTCGAAACCCGTCGGTCTCAAAGAAGTAGTTATTGCCGAGTTTATTTAAGGCGAGATCATCTTCGTATCCTTCTACGTCGTCGATTGCGACGCGCGAAGGGTGACCACACTCTGATTCGGCGAGCTCCTCCAGGTAAAGACTCGCCTCCTCGATGCATTCCGCGTGCGGCCACGTGACTTGGTTATCCCAGGGATCCACGCTAAACCGCGTCGTATCGTATACCAACTCGTAAGCATAAACGACGTCCTTCGGTCCGCACAAGCCGGTCTGATTCTTGGAGTAGCCTTTGATCCACATGGGTACGCCGTCCCTCTCGGGGTTTTCCACGGGCTCTTGCCAGCCGGACGTGTACTCGTTGGGCATACGCAAACGAGGCCCGCCGACGTAGTGCAGATCGAGGTCCGGACGCTGATCGCTCGCGTCGCTGGCCCCGTTCACGATTCGCATGTTCTGCCGCGCGCGAGTGTCCGTCATGGACCCGTCCTGATAGACGTCGCGCAGGTACATGTCGCACCGAGTCTCCTCCGTTTCGCGACACGCGCTCACGGTCTCCTCCGACCGTTCCGACGCCCCGTATTCGACGGTGGCTGTCAGCGCTTCCACGCCGGTGAAGCTGTAGGTGTTGTACGCCGAATGCGGTCGGTAAGGCTGTCGGTCGTCCGAATTTCGCTGAAAGTTTAATCGCGAGTGCTCCGCGTTCGAGGTCACGTACGCTTCGGCGATACCTCGCCGCTGAAGAACCTCGTTGGCACTGCTCACTTGCGTGAGAACACCGCCCGCGCTAACTTGAAACCGAGCTTGGTTCGTGTTTTGCTTTTCGGTAAGAACGGGCGCCGGAGGCGTGGCGGGCGCGGGCGGATTCTCCAAGCTCGATGCCGGTTCAAATTTCAGGGTGTGCCCCGCGCAGGTGTAGAGCCATCCTTGCGACGCGAGGATGTCGTTCTCGTCGCTCTGCGTGTGAGTTTGCAACTCGTCGCGGATCTGTTGCGCGGCTTGGTACCACAAGCTGCGTCGGTTGCTGCGAGAAGCGAGAACGCTAAGATGTCGCGTGTCGGAGGAGTCCGGAAAGAAGTCGGGGATCTCCTCGTCGTCGGTGGCGTTCCAGGCGGTGTCCAACCGAAGCAAACGCACGCTCTCGAAAGTGTCGGGTCGCGCGTGAGTGCCTTCCACGAACCCGAGACTGCGCCCCGTCAGGATCGCGAGCATTGTGCAGTGCGAGTCGGAACGGCTCGTCACGGCCCCGCAGTTGGAGGGGGCGACCACCTCCGATATCGCGGGCGCCGCGATTCCCTCCTCCACGACTCGATCGCACCGATCGTAAACGAAGCTCGCGTCGGTCACGCGAGAGCTCCGACACGGAAAGGTGGTCTCGTTCAGCGCGTGCAAAAAGGTTTGAAAATGCATCACCCCTCGCCCTCCGGAGAAGTTGGCGGCGTCCGCGGACGCGTGGATCCCACCGAAAGCGCGCGATCTTAACCGATCCCCGGGCTCCAGCGCCGAGTCGACCGCCCCGCGCGTACCGTAGCTGACGTTGATGCCGAAGGCCCCCTCCGTCCCGGTCGATCGCAACGTTGAGTCGCGCTCGTACCTCTCGGAGGAGGACAGGGTGGCGTTCGCGTCGGCGGTCCATCCGAAGAGCTCCTCACCGTTCGCGGTCTGCTCGAAGACGCGCGCGCGAAAGCGAGAGGACGTGCGCCGGCTGTGCATGAGCGGGCGCTGCAGCGAGAGGTCGGGGAAGAGGTTCTGCAACACCTCGCCGGAGCTTTCGCCATCCACCGGCAGCAGCGCGAGATTCGTTCGAATGCCGACTCGCACGGTCAGCTGGACCGTTCCGCAAAGCCGCTCGACGTTGCACGTGACCAGCGATACGTTGTGCAGCGCGGCGCCGTCGTCCGGGTCGGAACGGAGGCACCGACCCGCGCGCGCGTTGCCCACGCTCAGGCCGAACCGGTGGCCGCTCTCCAAGAGCTTGAGGGTGCTGGCCCGACTCGTCCACACGGACGGTCGCAGAGGATGCTCGGAGTCCTCCTCCTCGAAGAGGGTGGTGTACCCGTCCAGGAGCTCGCGAGCGTCGGTGATGGAGTCGGGCTGCATGCGAGTTCGGTTGCGGTTGACGGCGTGCAGAAAGGCTTCCGCGTTCGTCAGCGCGTTGGCGCTTCCGGTGGCGTCCTCGTCGAAAGGGTGCGTCGCCTGCTGCATCGCCAAAACGGTCGATCGTCCTTTCGGATCGCGACCGAGCACCGAAAACTCCCCCGGCACGTGGGAGTCTTCGTCGTCCTTGCAGGGAACGATCTCGAAGAGCGTGTCGTTGGCGACCGACGGGTCGCAGACGCCCATGCGTTGATCGGAGAAGCCCTCATGATCGACCCGTCGGCGATACCCGATCCACACGTCGCCGTACTGCAGGTTCCACGCGCTTCCTCCCGCAGCCTCGTCCGCGAGCGAGATGGTGTCGCCGTTCGCGTAGAAGGACCCCCTCGCGTGCGAACCGTCCGTCACGTCGGGACAGGCGCTCGACTCGCCCGCGCGGCCCACCTCGTTGCGCACCAGCTCGCCGGTGCCGTCGAGCACGAGGTAAGCCGAAGTGGTGTCGCAAGATGCAAAGCCGCTGAGAGGAGCGGCTCTGGCCTGGACGCCTCCGACGGCCGTCAAGTTTGAGAGCGCGCTTAACGTGTGCGTCTCGGCCACGGCGGACGTGGCCGCCGTGTCGCAAATTTTCGGAACCGCCGAACCTCCGTAATCGTTCAAGAGCTCGTTGTTGCACAAGCTCTGGCGAGCGAGGATGGCGAGGTTCAGGTTATCGACCGCGTCCTTCTGTGGCGGGATCAGGTCGTAGTCCTCGCCGAACTGCTCGCGGCAATACTCGCGTGCCCGGTCGAACGTCAACGGCGAGAGCACGACCTTGTAGTCGCCGGTATCGCGCGCGCACACGAAGGGCTTCTCTTGGGTGCAGGGCAGCGTCACCCATTCCGCGAATTCGACGTCCCTTCCCAACCGGCACCCCTCACCTCCTTCGCCGTGCACCGCGCAGTGGGATCCGGTGAGCGAGTTGAGCGCGACGCAGTCGAAGGTGCCCGCCGCGTACACGGCCTCGAGCGGTTGCTTGCCGACGGTCGAACCGTGCATGGGATAGCCCACCGCCCAGTTGTTGTACGTTCGTCTGTCGAGTGCGGAACAGTCGGCGCGTTCCAGTTTGGAATCCTGTGGGTGGGGGTCCGTCTCGGAGACGGTTCGATTATCGCGATCGGCGTTTCGCCGGGTGCAAAAGGCGTCCGAGGCGACGGATCCGTCCAGCCGCGTGAAGAGCTGCCGATTGTAGGACCTGGGTCGGGTGCGAGACCGAATCGAGAGGGCGTCGCTCCGTCGAACTTCGGGCAGGTGATGGCGATCACGAGTCGCCTCGCCGTACAGTCCCACGTTACTCGCGGCGTCGAAATCGCCGACCACCTCCTCCTCACCGTCGGTCGCCTCGCGCGTGTCCGCCGCGACTCCGTAAGAGAGATGGACGTCGTTCTCGAACAGGTACCCCCGAAGGTCGTACAGCCGTCTAGCGCCGACGAGGGTGGATGTCAGGTAGAGATCGTCGTGTCGCTCCACCAGGTAAACCGTGCTGGATCGGAAAACCGCGGCGTCCATGCCTTCGTACCGGTCTCCCGCAACGGCGGCCTCCTCCCGTGTGAGCGCCTCGAAAGAGCCGTTGGTGTGATACCGTTCGTGAGAGAGACCGGGATCCGCTTGGTAGTGTCGAGTTCGAGAGAGGAAGGGCATCTGCGTCGCGTTTGAGCGTTTGGACGGCATGTTCGGATGCGGAAACGTCCCCTTCGTCTTGAGGAACCGATTGTCCGCGAGAGAGCGAACTCGAAACAGAGGATCCGCCGCGAGGTCGTCGTCCGCGCAACGCTCGACCACGAAGACGCGTTGCGCGATCGGCGTCTTGGTCGACGTCCCGAAAAGCAGCCTCTCCGACCGGAGCGGCGAAAAGGCCACCTCCGACTCGTACACGAAGGGATCGGACCTGCTTCCTCCCAGCGCCGCACCCGCGCGCCCTCGGAGCGAGCGCGTGACCGAGGAGAACCGCTTCGCCCCGACCCGGCCCACCACGTCGAGACGATCGGTCACCGGACCCACCGCGCTCAGGTCCGCGTACCCTCGACCTCCGCCCGCGAGGTCGATCACCGTTCCGATGGTGACCCTCGTGACGTTTGGGGCGCGACCTCGCCGAGTCCAAGGGTAAGGCCACGGTGCGGCTCCCGGGCGGTCGACCAGATCCGAGGGGAGCAATCGCTCCAGAGCGTTCTTCCTCGCGTTCGCGTACAGGGAGCGATAGCGATCCATCGCATCGGCGTTCAAGTAAGGAAACGTGCGCAGGGCGTTTAGAGCGCACTTGGCCGCCTCGTGACGCGCCTCCGCGGCCGCTTCTCGAGCGAGCCGCAGAGGCTCCCCGGTCAGGACGGGCCGCCCATCGCTTCGCGTCGTCACATCGCCGCTCGTGGAGGATAACACCTCGCGTTGCACGTCGGACGCGCGGCGTGAGCAAACGGCGATCAATCGTTTACCGGCAGCGCTCATGTAGGCGGTGTTTTCCGTGTTCAACACGTTCGGAGGGTCCACGAGAAGCCGCCGCGCCGAGACGTCTTCGATTTCTCCGGTAGCTTCGCTGGGAGGGTTCATCGGAAAGAACACGATCTGCGCCTCGTTCGTGACGCTTCTCTGCGCCACGAACCCGTGAGGGATCGACCGGCAGGAGCTTCTGGAACGCGAAGGCGCGACGCTTTCCACGACGGTGGAGAAGCCGCAACGCGTGGCTGCTTGCGACATCTCTTCGGCGGTGAGAAGATTGGCGTCGTGACACAGCGTCTGCAACGCGGAAGAGTTGCTCGCGGAGCACGTGGAGTAATCGCCGTCCATCTTTTGGCGCCGGTAGAGCGCCTTGGAAAAGGCGTACCGTCCTTTCGGGTGCCTCGCGGAAGAAAAGCCGGTGTACAGATAAGTTTCGTCGGTGTACATGTCGCATATCCGGGAATCGGAGTCGAGCAGATCGTTAAAAACGGGCTCCCCCTCGAAGGCGAAAGGCAGCTCGCATCCGCTTTCCGAACTGACCGCGCCGGACTGATTTCGAAGCGCGACCCGCCCTTCGGCGTCTATGCTGTGCATGAAACCGTACGTCGTCGCGCTCGACGTCGCGGCCCCAGAGGCCGACGCGAAGGTGATCTCGCGAGCGCGTGAGTCCGTCCAGTCGAAACGCAGGTTGTGCGCATCCGCGGCCGTGTACGCGAAGGGATCGCTCCCTCGCGCCGTGCAGACCATGCGGTACGCGGAACCCTGCAGCGTGAGCAGCACCTCTTCGTCCGCGGCGCAAGTCCCGTTCACGAAGAAATCCGTCAGTCTGTAAACTCCGTCGCCGGCGTCGCTGAGAGCTCGTACCGTCGCCGAGGAGGCCATGTTCTGCAGTCTGCCATCTCCGACGGCGCACGTCGAAGGGGTCGTATCGGAGGAGGCGACCGAGGAGGCCGCTCGCAAACTGTGAGAAAGCGCGTCGTCGACGTAGCTCGAGTCGTCCGCGGTGAAATTTCCAACGCCCCTCAAGTCTCTCGGGGCAAGCAGACGCCACGTCTGTCGCGCCAGACCGAGCACCTCACGACGGGTATCGTTAGAGGTCTCGCCGGTGTAAAACCTGCGAGCGTGAGACGGTAAGGCGATCCGGTAACGGTCGGCGCACATGCAATGAGCATCCATGAAAGCCGCCCCGGTGGCGGCCATGGTCCAGTCGTTCACGCGCGAATCGACGACCGCTTGCAGGCGATCCGCGAAGGCCTGGTTGGACGCGGAGTCATCATCGTTCAGGTTGTGCAGGCGCCACCCCTCGCCCATGTGATTCGCGCAAAAGTTCGCTTCGCTCAGCTCCGCGAGCGTGGGAAAGCGGCGCTCCTCCTCCTCGAAGTCGAAGCTGTACGCGAACTCGAGGTGCTCGCCGTCCACTGCCGGATCGTGCTCCGCGGGGACGGCGTCGGGCGACGCCACGTCCACCGAAAGGGCGTTCAGCACCCGAACCGTTTCCTCCAAGGCGGTTTCCGATGTCTGGGCCGATTCGTGATGAGGCACCTCGCGTCCGCCGTTGGCGATTCGTTCGAAGTCCGTGATGTCCCGCTCGCGGCAGACGCACGTGGGGCCATCCGCGGTCGCGCCGTCGTCGCACTCCTCGGGGCAGTACACCGTGTCGTCGGTGTTGCCGCTGTAGCTCGACACCGGGGAGAGCCGCGAGAACTCGCACACGCAGCCCTCCGGGAAGACGTCCCGAGAGTGGTAACGCATGTAGAAGCCGCGCATGACCTGCCCCGCGGAGTTGCGGCAGACGGTGTCGTTCGTGACGGGCGGGTACAGCGGATACGGCGGCGGGGGAGACTTCGGTGAGGCGGGCGGCGCGGGCGGCGGCGGAACGTTCTCGAAGACCCGCGGCGCGCAGTGCCGCACCCGGCGTACCGGAGTCGGAGGGACGTACTCGAACGGATCGCAGGAGCATAACGGTTGATGCATCCCCGCTCCGGTACCGCCGACGCTGAGGAAAGCGTTCCACGCGGGGTCCACCGAAGCGCTCCACGTCGCGTTGAAGGACTGCTCCGGCACTCGGCCGGTCCAAGACGGTCCCTGAGCGAGAAGGTCCACCGTCTGCGAGAGCATGGGCTCCTCCACCGTGGAGTTGAGCCTGCGTCGCACCACTCGAACCGGCAAACGCATCACGCGCGCTTCGTCGGAGACGATGAACGTGGCCGATTGACGCACGACATCGTCCGCGATGTCCGTGACGGCGACGAGGCTGCACTCCACCTGCAGCCCGTAGCCCTCCGACACCAACCCGTCGGTGTATTGGTCCGCGCTGAGGCTGCATCGCCCGCGCATGCCGAAGTCGTAACTGACGTTGGCGCCCTTGCGATCGAGCAGCGTCACCTGCAACCCTCGGCACACCGGATACCGCACTTCCGACTCCCCCTCGCGGGTGTAGTACCCGAGGGAGGCGTCCCAGCGGGAGTCGCTCGCGCGCGCGGACACCAGATAGGAGAGCACGGTGTCCCCGCTCCCGTCCAGCCGCATCCTCCTCGGAGCGTACCACTGGGAGGTCGGACAGGTGTGCAGAGTGCGCTCCTCGACGGGCAGGGACTGATCGTCGTCGCACACGCATCGCTCCTGATTCTCCTCCGAGAAGGTGAAGACGTTGGGAGACGTCCTGAGATTGGTGGTGTCGACGTTTTCCGTATCCGAGAGGGACGGGTAACCCGAAAGCGCGCACATCTCCACGTCCGGGTCGTCCTCGCGACCCTCTGGGACGGGACACAGTCCGCGAGTGAGGTCACTCCTTCGGTAAGCGTCGTACACGGAGATGAAGAAGCACTCCACGGTCAGGTTCGTGGGCGCTTCGTTGTGCATCCACTGCTTGTTCGTGTAGAGGAAGGTGAAATTGCTGGCCTCGCCCACCGCTCGCCGGTATCGGACGTAGTCGGTCACCGAATCCTGTGGATCGAGGTGATAATCGCATCCGTAGCTCTGCCAGCTCTCCAGACCGACCCCGTTGTGCACCTCCGAGGCGTCATCGACGTTCGTCGCTCGCACCGCAGGCATGTAACACTTGGGCTGCGGCGGCGGGAAGGGCGGCGGAGCGGGAGGGGCGGGATAAGCAGGAGGCGCGGGCGGCGTCTGGAAAGGCCCGAAGAGCGAAACCGTGGCCAATCGGTAAAAGAAACGAACGTTCCCCGCGACGCCGCGCACCGCCGAGCGCACGACGTCCGCCTCCTTGTCCAGGTCCAAAGACTGCACCGCGTCGGCCAGACGCATCAAAAGAGCCTCCCCCGTGTCTATGACGTAGTTGCGCGCGCAGTAGTGCTCCGAGTCGACGTCGCCGCCCTCTCCCGAAGTGGTGCTCGGATATTCCGCCTGCTGCCTGGGAACGCACCCGGCGGTGTTCGGGGTCTCCAGCAGCTGATGCGAGAGACCCTCGCGGCCGCTGGCGTCGTCCCCACTGAGCTGCTTCCAGCTATCGCGGAGCTCGTACAGAATCGTAGACACGTACGCCACGCACCTGCCCACTACGCGCACCGAGCCGCCGACCGCTTGAAGCGTGTGTCTCGGAATCGCGAAGACGGCGGGAGGTGTGGCTCGACACAGATCGATGGTCGAGTTGTACGTCGCCTTGGGCACCGACCACAGCTCGGAGCACACCTCCTTCAGGTCTTCGCCTACGGTGTCCACGACGAGTACGTATTGCAGGTAGTTGAAGACGGACATGTACCACTCATCGGCCGCGTCCATCGAAAATCCGACGAAATCCACGAAAGCTGTGAAGAGACCGTCCATGTCGTACGTTCGGTACGCTTCCGCGTACGAGGGACAGAGCAACCACGGCGCGTGGTGTAGGTGCGCGTCCACCGGCACGCCGTCCGGGTGGGAATCTTTGTACCCGGAGTAGGAGTTCCAGCAGATGCTGTACTTCATCTCGACCCCGTCGCCGGTGAAGAACCTCTCGCGGGAGTCCTCCGGTTGTGCGACCGCCGTACCGTACGTTCGCAAGTGACGCGCGAAGTCGAACACTTCCTCGCGCTCTCGTCGCTTTCCGCGTAGACTCATCATGTCCGAGGCGAGGTCGGAAACGCTGTTGGCGATTGAACGGGACCGAAGCAGGTAGTGCACGGGCATCTGGAGCGTCTTGACAAAAAAGACGAGGCCCGCGTTCATCGCGATGGGAAAATTGTAAGCGTACGGAACGCAATTCGTTCGGACGTCACCGTCGTAGTCGCACATGGCGCAATAGGTGTGCTCCGGGTCGTACGTGTTCAACGCCTCCACGTAGCGATCGGTATTACGAAGGGTCCCCGTCAAGTTTTGCGCGTAGCACCACTTGTTGAACACCTCGTACTCCGGGAGCGCCTCCGGCGCGGGAAAGTAGTACCCGTCCGGCCGCACTCGTAAGCCGTCCGGCGGATAGTAGGACGACACGGCCAGAATGCTCTCCCAAAATCCCCGGAGCATACCGCACGGTTCGACGAGGAGCTCCCGCGACACCCAAACGGAGCGCTGCAGGGAGAGGAAGAGTCTTAAAAAGTTCGGGTCGCCATCCAAGAAACCGTCCACCACCAACCACTGGTGGATCGCGCTCATGAAGTCGCTCATAACGTTGCCCACGGCGGAAACGCCTTCTAAGATGAGACGAACGCCCAGCTTCAGCAGCAGCTTGGTTACGATCGACGAAACCCCACGAGTCGCGATCGTGATTATGTCGTACACTCCCACCACCATTGAAAAAATCAGCGAGAAACAATGCGCGAGTATCTTCAACCCGTACACCACGGTGTCGTGCAGATCCTCGTACATCATGTCAAACTTTTGCAAGAGGACGTGCCCTTGGTGACTGATAAGAAAAGCCGCGAAGGAGAGCAACACTATGCCGAGCAATACGTACCGATACTGCAGCATGTACGTGTAAAGTCTCTGAAAAGATTGGTACCACAGGTTGAAGACCCACATCGTGGAGTTGGTCAGAGTTTGCGCGAAGTCCCGACCCTGGCTCTCCACGATGTGGTCGATGTAGCCTCGGTAGTCGTGATAGGAGACCTTGTGAGCGGAATGCTTGTAGATCTCGATGTACACGTAATACACCATCAAATACGACAGCAGGGTGTAGACGGACGCGCACACCATAGCGGTCGGAAAGAGAATGAAGACGGCGCTGTCCACCATGACTCGCGGTCGAAGAGCGCGGGCGGCGATTACCGAACGAAGGGGTTAACGGTTGTTCGATCTCCGGTCGAGCACGCTTCGATTATATTGTCACACCGCGCGCGAAAAGGTGACGCGGAGAGATAGAGAGAGAGAGAGAGAGAGAGAGGCGTGCCTTCGCTTACGAATCGACCTATTCGTACAGATAACGCGTATGCATATGCACGAATCAATTCGTGTTTTGTGAGGTGAGTTGCCCGCTAAAGCGAACTGGGCGAGTGGGGCGCCTCGTATAGAAAAACGGCAACTTTCGACATTCGATGGCATTTTATTCGAGTTTGGAGGCAAAGTAGTCTGGCGTTTTTTGGAGAGAGAGAGAGAGACGGAGACCATGTAAGATACGGCAAACCTCTACGCTACACACCTTATTTTAGGCTTTCACAGTAAGCTCTGAATAGTGTTACTTCGTCGCTCGTCTCGGAGTCCCGCGATAACGTTTGCTCAAACTCGCGAAGATCTAAAGGATCGTGCAAATCTAAAGACTCGTCACATTTACTTGGTGTGGGAGCGTTTTGTAAACTTCTGAAAGCCACTTCCTGATTTGTCATTCGTGGTTCGAAAGATGCCGTCGAAACAATATTTTTTAAACTGTCTTCCGGCAGATCTCCCATAGCATAGTGGGAGTACCCATAGCATGTAATGGTGTGGGGCTTTTCGAGTCCCCTTGACTCTTATTCACGTTTCTTCGATTCGGTTCGTCGTCCACTTGGTTCCTGTATAGTCTATCGCGTAGCCGTGTGCGCGCATTACAAAGATGTGCGCTTTTGTGAGGCTCCGGTATCGCACGGTTGACAACGCTTACCTCGACAATCGTGGCAGGTGTCGCCTCCACCCTTCGTTCGGCAGGAATTGGGTGTGAACCAGAAAAGCTTCGACATTAAAAAAAATATCCAAAATCAAACACAGACACGCAATCGTGGTTATCGCAAAAGCGCGCGCTCGCGCTGTTCGATGCGTGGAAGCGGTCCCATCTTCGTCATCGGACATCCGTTTCGAAACGTACACCTGCAACTTTAGCCGTTCGTCGCATCGGAGACACACCGTTCGAGACACGGTAACGGTCGATCCGGCGGGAAACTCTTGCAGCCAATTGTGAAGACAACGCGGTTTCGCGCCGTCGCATTCCATATGGTAGAGCACATGAGTGGCACGATCGTGTCGATGAATCACGCGCAAGCCCGACGGAGGCGAGAAGGGTTCGTCACGCGACATCTGTCCGTGCCGACGCCGCCGAAGTAATGTGACTCGATCTGGATAGCAACAGGTGCCGCGTCCGTATATATACACATGCAAAACAAAGAGCGTTCCGTAAGAGGGAAGCTCGACGCCGCACTTTTCTCTTAGCCATGTCAGCTCAAGCGGAGGTGCCTGTCAAGGTTAAGATCGACCCTCCTCTGGCGGATCACACAACTTCGGAGTTGGTGTGTTATCCTTCTGAGCAGCAGCCGCACATTGGATGTCTGGAAGGTTTAAATACGACGGTCGTGGTAAATGTTCGCTTGGGGGGTTCGTACACAATTTCTTGCACAGACCAAGTACTGCACGATTTAGTAAAAAAACGTTTGCAAAGTAGCGAGCATAACAAAAAATATCATGGAATAGACGAGCTTCAACTGGATTTCACGAAATGTGTGATGAACAGTGTTACGATCTGCGACGCGCTCGACTTTTCGAGGAATGCGCCTGATACAGTTTCCGTATACGAGACTCTGTTAGACGTCGAATCGGACCAGTCATTACTGGCATATAACGGATCGTGTTACAAAGTAGATTCAGCACCCTCCGTTGAAGAGCACAAAGAATCCTTCCCGATGTTCCTCATGCACGGCCGTAAGGATGTTGTGATCTATCAAAACACCGACAGCGTCGATGAGAAGTACCGATTCATCGCCGACGCGAACATGATGTACCTAACCGACAATCAAGAGATTCAAAGCGAAAAACTTGGAAAACTACGCGGAAAACGTGCGCGATCTTCCACCTTCCGGTTGCTTTGTTCGCTCGTCCGTTTTCCGTTTTTAGCCTTGTGCTACGGTCGTATTTCCGTTTTATCGTTTGTCGCGTGTTTGCAGCCTTTGTTTTCGTCTCGTACCTTCCGGACATGTCTCAGCGCGCGGTCATTTCGAAGTCGGCGGAGGACACCGTCGAACTGCTCGACTACGCCTGCAACTCCGACCTTTTCGATTTCGGCGATATCAGCAAAACCGAATTTGCCACCTGGAAGGACAATGACCTGTACACCGACAAGGACGGTAACAAGTACATGCCGTTGAAGCTTTTCGAGAAGATCAAGCACACTTACAAGAAATTACGAGGACAGTTCAACTACACCCACAACCTGAAAGATCTTAAATTGACTTTCCATTCTTACGACCTGGAAAAGAAGCCCGCAGCAGTAAATTGCGCTATGTCGTTAAAATTATCCTTTTTCGTTCCGATTGTAGTACAAGATATTTAGATTTGTACGTGCCGCGTGCGTACACGAGCCCCCAAAGTTGGTGGGTGAACGGTAAACATTATACCGTCGGCCAAATTTATTGATGTACATTCTAAGGTAACTATTTACCGTCACAAACAACGATTGTTTGTTTGAAAGGCTACGCGTCCAGGTCAAACAAAATGTCGTTATTGGTCAAAACGCTCCCCGTCTCGTGCTTCCGTTCGTACGCTTCCGCGCGTTGCCTCTGAAGCCACGCTTGAGTGGCAAGAACGGCCATACGGTGCATCGCGTGTTCGTAACTGTCAACTTTCCCCATCGCTTTGTCAGCCAGTCCTAACGTGTGATTCACGTACTCGGAGTTTCCTATGGTCGCGATTAAGGTGTTCACCGCATCCATGTCTATCTGCGACATGGTGTCTTGCACGAAGTTTGCCGTGACGTCCATGAGATCGCTCACGTGAGGACCGGATGCGAAGAGCGCCATGCGCTCGGCGGCTGCCATGGTGTCGTTAAGGCGCTCGAGACGCGCCTCCAGACCTTTTCGACGCATCTCGACACCCGGGTCTCGCGGCGCGTTGGAATCCTCGGAGGACGTCGTTTCGTTGCTCAGAATCTGCGACGCGACGTGCGCGACGGACAGCATGTCCTCCAGCTTCATACTAGCGCGGTTCAATCGGGGCGCGGAGAAAGGCGCGTCCGGTTTCTCCGGGGAAGTCAGATTCTGCACGTACACGTTCACGACTTGCTCGTATTTGGCGATCGCCACTCCCGCAATGAGAAGGGTCGCTAGGTTGCATAACACGAAGAGGCACACGAGCGCGACGATGACACAAAGCTTTCGGTCCATGGACCGCGTAGCGTTCCGGATGGCGGAGGCCGTGGCGTCCTCGGCGCAAATCCGCTCCGAAGTTGGGGGTCGTGTCATCGCAAATTCCGAGGCGTCCATATCCACGTATCGTTCGGTCGCGCTCGGCATTCGCGTGGTCGTAGGCCCCGATCCTGTGATGGTATACATAAGGAAGTTTCGTGTGAAAAGAGGCGGACACACGTGAGGGGAAGGAACAGTCGGATCTGGATACGAGACGGGAATATATATGCGATTACGCGAACAAGTCGTTTACGCAGTACGTTCGAAGAGGCTGTTTTGTCGATCGAACTTCTGCGACCGCGGTCGGTCGTGCGATACGAAGCAATCGTCGCGGCGAAGCATGGTACGGTTGTACATGTCGGTTCCGATTCGCGCTGCGTCAGCGCGGGAATGCATGTGCTGCTTTGTGGATTTGAACATGGACACCTGCAAAACTCGATTGCAAGTGTGGGCTCAATGGGAGAACGGCACGAGCGATTCGGTGCTTCAAATTCAGACGGACTGGAAACGCGACACTCGTCTGGTCGTGAGTGTTAGACTGCGAGGATTGTGCGACCCGCATCCGTGGAAGCAGATGTACGCGACCAGGTCGGATTTGTCACACCGAACATACGGCGTTGACGATTTCATCGGTATGGGGTCGTGCGTCGCGCGATTCGAGATGCGTGAGGGAGCAGCTTACGCGCAATTCTTACGAGCGTGCGGCGACACCGAACGCACAATGAGCACGCCGGAATCTTCGACGTCCCTCGATCGCGAAACCGCCTTCGAAGAAGCGCGCATTGTACCCGTGGTACTCGACGTCCGTCACGTACGAGACGACTCGTACCTGGTCACAAGCGCCACGGCGTTTCGGGGCTTGCTGTCCTCGCAGATCCGAACTCTCCAATCCCCTGGTGGTTGCGATTCCGTGTACGTCATGGAATCGAAAACGGACCTTCGCGACGGCGACCACGGAGTGTTCGTCGGAAGTTACGGGGAGAATCCGACGGATGTGCGAATCGTTTCGAAGGTGCTGAACGACTCGCACACCCTACGAATGCGCGATAAGAAAGAGGCTCGCGTCACGGACAGCGAAGGCGGGCACATACACGATGAGTTTATGTGTCGTGTCATAGGACTGTACAATCGAATGCAGGACGTGGAGTTTGAGGAAGAGGTGATCAGCGTCTGCTACGCGACGAGCGTCACCTTTGAGGATGTCTTTCGCAAGATGTGCGAGCTATATCGATTATGCTTGTACAACGATATGAACTGGCTTCGCGTGATGGTTACGCTGTACCTGCTGAACAAGTATCGACACTCTCCTTTGTTGTGCGAGTTGTATCAATTTTACCACGAGCTTAAGGAGGTGGGAGTGTGCGTATCGTTCGAGGAGAGAGTGCTGAACGCCAGCATACAGAAAATTATGAAATCCCCCAAAGATGTAGATCAGGTACTCGCTGAGACGTTCGTCGACAAATGCACACGAGAGATGCAACCTTGGCAGACACATATTTGGAGGACTTTCATATGCGAGACCAAAAAACGACCGAGAGACCTCGCGTAGTCGAAGGTCGGTCGTCTTCGATGGGGCGCAAGCTGAAAAGGTGTCACGCTCTCTGTACGCCCGAGTGTCCTTCCGCGTGTCGGGAAGGGCTATCGCTCGGAGCGCGCTACGCGTGGTTTGTGATGGTTGATACACGTAAATCGTGTAAATTGTGCAAACGAATTTCGTTTATTTTGCTCTCTCTCTCTCTTACCCTCGTTCTCGATCCGACGACGCGCGGTCTACTCGAACACGGGGTACGAAAGTGCGGCTGTATCCTATTTTCGTTTGCTGTATGTATCGCCAAGAAGGTTTTTTAATCTAATACGCGACTTCGCGATACAAGATCTCGACATCCGATGGGCGTGACTTAGCTGTGCGTGTCATCACCCCCGACGACGGCGGTGTTGCCAGGAAATCCGAGATTGACAGGCTCCTAAAAAATCAAGGAGCCGCAGTCCGGTACTCTGCGCACGTAAACGCCACCGCGGAAAACAAACAAATAATTCATACTCGAGGAGGTGCGCTCCGATACAGTTGCACAATTCGGATTCGGAATATCCACTGCATCGTGCATTAAATCGAGCGTAAATTTTAAGAGCGTGTCGGGAATGGCACACCGTATGAAGCTTGTCATTACGATAGTCAATTTTCGGGGTTTGATGTGTGAGCATATAACGCGTATCCATGGTCGGCTCGAGAGCGTCTTGACATCGGTGTTCCGGTATCTACATCACACTTCACGAAGTGGAATGAGGTTGGTCATGGTCGCGTGCGTCAAATGCGTGTGCGCGAAATCCAGTATTTTCTCGTTCTCTTCCTGGTTGTCGCACTCCTCGGTCGCCTGAATAGAGCATACGGAATCGCCAGTCTCGTCACCGGTCATACGAAGCATCACCTTGCGACACATGTTGCAGTGGATGACGAATCCTTTCTGCATCGCTTTTACGCAGTCCCCGGCGACCCGAAGCCTTTTCAAGAGATCCGTGCATGAGGCGCGCGTGTTCGCCAAACGCCCCTCCTGCTCTTTGAGTTCGAACCTCAAACTGTCGACCGTAAGTACGAGGTCTTTGTTTTGTTCGATCGTCATGTGACGATCATCTTCCAGATCGTACAGATTGCTCTCTCTCTCTCGGAGCTTGGTCGCCATCTCTTGAAGACACACACCTCGCCATCTTGCGAGAGCGATCGACACGCGGCGCGCTCGCTGCTTTCCACGCAAAACGATGCCGAACCACGCTTGGAAAAGATTGGTCGCGACGCGACTCTTTCGAAAGGTTGACGCGCCAACAAGCTTTCGGACGCGATTTTCATCGACCATCGATAGCGCGTGACGCGCGAGCGTCGCTTTCCAGCCGTAAAGAACTCTGCGTACCACGTTGTGATCGTCCGTGACGACCATCAAGGGATCGCACTGCACGGAGGTACACCTCGACGCTTTTGGTGAGGCCGCGCACTGTAGTCCGACATCCGCGGAGGCGGGTGCGCGCATCGCAGGGGTCTGCGTGCACGCGCACACGGAGGCGTCGCCGGCGGTGTCGCATTGCACCGAGACGGTTTTCTGTAGTGCAATTTTCGGGCCGCACTGAACCTCGGCGGCTCGTTGTCGCGTAACAGAGTCCGCGGAGGGCGTTTGCTGCGGGCTCGACGGAGGTCCATAAGGACGGTCGAGACCCGAGTTCGCCGACGGTGACCGATCCGTTCGGGCAGAGAGCCCATCACCGAAGGCGGTCCCGCAACCTTCTCGAGGACGCGGACTGTTGACGCACATCGACGCGCTCACGGTTGGTTGTGCGACATCATAGACAACCGGACGTACGTACGCGTAGCTCGAATAGGAATGCGCAAAAGCGATCGCGGGTAACCCCGCAAGCTCCCGCAGAAGTTGGATCTGACCTTGTAATGAACAGATGTATCGTTCACATTCCACTAGGCGTGTATTACAGTCGAATTCGATACGCGGAGCTTCGTTCGTTCGCTCGGAAGGGGCGAACACAATAGCCTCGGGGTTCATGGCGACACGTCCGGCGAAATGGTCTTTTCCTTTTTCTCGGTTCGTGTTCGCGATCTTCGATCGACCGGTCGTACCGAGCGAACGACGTCACAGTAACGGGAGGAACATCCTTTAAAGCGGGCGCGAGGCGAGCACGATTGACCCAAAACGCCGTCGTCATCCCTTTTGGTGAACCCGACCAACATCGACTCGAACAAAAAACTTCTGTCGGGTGCACGTTCGTGTGTTCGTGTTTCGTTCGTCCAACAAGACTGAGAGTAATTCGAAAACGTAGTATATATATGTTACGTGTCGCGTTTATTCAGAAACTCCGACCAGAAAAGAAAGAACGGTGAGCCGAACGGATCGGTCATGGCACTCTCGTTAAAGCAGGCAATCGATCATATTTTTAAGGATTTGCCGGAGTGCACGTCGAATGCTGAACGAGCTAAACTGATCAAAGTACGGAACAACTATGTAGAGACCGCCAAGGTCCTATTGGAGAAATACGAGAACATGCTACCAACAGAAGTGGAGCAAGTGTGGTGTGCGGCGCATTTGATCTCGAGCATGGATGTGGAGAAGGCGAGTGTTTCGAGCACATCGAACAGGCTGCCACACAGGAAGATCTACATGATCCCCGCGAGTACGACACTGTGTCCGACTGTCGAGAAAATGTTCGATGAGATGAAGCGCACCGACGAGGCGGTGCTCGCCCAAAGTTCTTCGAAAACCGACGGGGGTAGTTTTAAGATGATCTCGTGTTACTATCACAGACTGGATACCGACAAGCTGCTTTTGTTTTTTACATGGTCGCCAATAAGCTCGACCGGCGAGATGATCGACAGTAAGAGAAAGGAAATCTCCTTGATCAGCGGTTATCTAAAAAGCTTTTACGTAAAAGAATCGCACACGAAAACGTATCCGCGTGTTCTCGACATGAATGCGCTGGCTGCCAAACGCATAAGCCACCTACTGCGAATTGAAAAGAAATAGCGCTCGTACGCGGTAAGGGCGCGCTCGATCGTTTCGTCAAAAATCGGGATGTTTACCCGATAGGTATACCCGAGACGAGCGCGCTTCGAGCTCGCCAACGAGACGATGGTGTACCGCTCAACTGCAAGATGCGCCAGAAAGATACGTTTTATATCGCGTGCGAGCGAGCGAGAGAGAGAGAGAGAGAGAGACCTCGCGGGCATAAGGCACACACCGCGATTTGGACTTTTAATTCAAATACGCAACATGTTGCACACCCGTCCACGTCTGGTAATAAAGTTCGCTCGCTCACGAATCGTGTGTTTTGTATTCACTTATCGCCCTCACTCCTTGATGTACCTCGGGCGTGCAATTGGGGTTTCGGTCATCTTTGGGTGTCTCCGAATTCCTTCACCAGCTGCGCGATTTCGATGACCGCCCTGCGGGGTATCACGCCTATCGACATCCCTCGTTTCTCGCACATTCCTCTACCAAAACATTTCCAGCAGGAGTGAGACAGCGTGTTGTTCGCGTCGCTGCCTGCGCGCGTGTCTATTCGAAAGAGAAACCACATCTTGCCACCGGAGGTGTGCGCTCTTGCCGCCGTCCGGTCGAGCGGCAGAAGGCGCGGCATGCACAAATTGTCGCCTCTTCTCGTCAACGTTATGAACGAGGACAGATTTGCGCTCAGATCGCGTATCGGGCAGAATGCGCAATCCGGACTTTGCACCACCATGACGGTAGCCTTACAATCTTCCCCGACGATGCGGCGACCGAGCGTGACGCTCACACGCGTCGCGTCTAGCTCGACCCTGTCGGCGTCGTCGCAGGATGCGCCGACACTTTGAAGGGCAGCCACGATCACCGTCCTCAAAAGAGGCGTCAATATCGTCGCACTCGCGAACGTCGGCCTGGCGAGTCTGGTCGAAAGCCGTGTCGGTCTCGTCATCGCACCGAGCGTGGCCGTGTTGGCGACCTTCCTTCGTTTCGCGTCTATCAGCGTGTCGCGCAGCAGCTGCGACAAATTCTCCACGAAGAGCAATTCATCGTTTGGCGCCCGTCGCACCGTGGGTACAGTCACGTCGGTGAACAGGCCGAGCATGCGCCCCGTCGCGAAGGCTCTGTGAGTTGTGTAAGAGCGCAAAGCCAGAGGGTCGCTCAGGGGCATTGCCACATCGGCGTGCGAGTACCGAGGATTCTCGAAGGACGCGGCGTTCGACTCCCACTTAGCCATCCCTACCGCTCGGACCGTCGGACCGCAGACCGCGTCCAAGAAGCATTCCGCTCGGATTCCACGTTGAAGGAACCAGGCGTCCTCGCGTAGAGCGGGGTGCACAAAGTCGCGAAAGAAGGTCGCATATGCGGATTTGTCCTCGAAGACGGGTCCTTGAAAAGGCCAACAGCCATCGTCGGTGCCTTCCGTAGACAGGTCCGTGAAACGCTGAAAGAGATACCCGTGAACCGACGGTTTGCTCAGAATTTCCGCGCGCGCAAGTGGCGAGTCGACCGGCTCGGTCAACGAGTCGGTGCGTCGACGCGTTTCCAACAATAACACATGCGCCGTGCATCCCGGAAACCACCGCGACCAGCGTGATTCGATCAGTCGTGTCGCCCTCGCTACCGGTCCGTTCGAGCTTCTCGCCGCGCGCCACGCCGCTCCGAAGTGTATCCGACGAGCGGTCTCGCCGGGGTCCTGCATATTCAGAGCGAGGGCTTCGAGGGTCCGTCGCTCCTCTTCCGTGATGTGCTCGACGTGATACCCCGACTCCATGGGGTCGGGGAAGTCGAAGTCGAGCACCAAACAATGAATCGGACAGCGTTCGAATCGCGCGCAGTGGTAAAATCGGGTCGGAGTCGAACCCGCGGGGAGCACGTGATTCGCGCAAGGAGACGGAACGTGAGAGCAGTCTTGACGTTTGGTGTACGCGGCGGATGCTTGCCGTGTGGAAAAGGGCGTCAACGCGTAACACAACATTCGAGTCCACGGCATTACGGAATACATTTTGGCTTGTCCGGCGTCGATCCCGATTAAATCGTGGCCTACCAGCACCGGAAAGAGTGCGTAGAACTCGGACGCGTCGTCGAGTCGACTGCAAAGCTGCTCCGAATGCACGCTCTCCAAGTAAGCGACGGCAGCGGCGCGAGGACCGTTTTTGCGCCACCATCTACCGGAGTCTCCGAGAAGACCGTCCGACTCGTAGAGGCAACGTCGGAACGTTCGCTGCACGCGTTCCTCGTCCAGTAGCGCATCGCGCACTCGCGAATCACGCACGAAGCTGAGCGTGCGCGCGATTTCCGCCGCGAATAGGTTATCGTTCGGACGAGCGCACATGAAACAGTCCAGGCTTAAACGAAGCGGCCGCATCTTGCGCGACGAAACACCATGTCACACCAGCATCGAAGCGTTCGAACGCACGCTTCGATCGACTTCCGATCACGTCTCGATATCGGACGCCTTCGGTGTGGCGCACACGCTACCCACATATCTGATCCGAGAGGGTAGCTGAGAGGATACGAAAAGTGCGCTCAAGGTGCACGAGCGGCGAGCGGCAAGAAGCTTACGCGAACTCGTATGGATAATAGTCCACGGCGAGGCGCATACGAAACATGTACATGTACGCCAACATGTACTCCTGAATATCTTCGAGCGTATCGAAGCTCATACGTCTAAGGAAACTCAGCTCCGAGACGTCAGCGGCCCCGTTTAGTCCCGACTGCAACCTCACCATCTCCTTTGTACGTTCGCGCAGCACATCGTCGGCAGCATTGTGACAAACGGTCGCCGTGAACTCGGCTACCGCGCGTTCGGTCCTCTCGTGGTTCCAGTGATTACCACCCAATTTCTGTAACACATAGACTCCGCTGTATCCAAAAATCGCGTGGTACTCCGAGTGCTTCAGTGTGGATAGAAAACAAGCTCCGTCCTCGTAACTGGGAGGGGCGTGTCTTCCTAGCACCGGCTTTATCACCAACGGGTGCGAATGGAAGGATACCATTTGCAACTTCGTCGTCTGAGTCGACTGACTAAAAAAACGTCGATCGTCCGTGAGGTCCACCGGTACCACACCCAGTCGATCCGTCTCCTCGAAGGTGGGTCCTTCGTTGATCACACACAGCTCGTCCATAAGCTTTGTCTTCGCGTTTCCCAAAACGTATCCGGCGCACTCGCATTTTTTGTTCATCACCTCGTTCATCGTCTCGCAAAACTTTTGCAGATCCGTGCCTTTCGATTTCAAACAGTCGCTCAAAGGTTTTCGATTGAAGAGGCCGTCGCGTATACCGACTATGACGGGCTTCGAAGACTGCTTGGCCAACACGAGGTCGTGGTCCCTAAACGCGCTCGCCCTTGTACCACTCGCTTTGGCGCGGAGGTTATCCCATAGCCACGAGGTGCCGACGAAGAAGGATGCCGGGTACGTCTTCGTGGAGATGCGACCCGTGGATGGAGGATGCAGCCGCTCGTGTGCGCAAAAGAGATGGTCGTCCACCCGCTTCTTGGACACATCTCTCGACGCGACGCAGACCGACATGGCGACGACCTGGTCGGGTTTAGCTCTGTACGTATATATAATACAGTTTCGTAAAAACGAGACTTCATCGATCGAATCTCGCGGGCCGAACTTGGTGGCGGGCTTCGGAAGATCGAACGACGCGACAAGAAGAGGCGAATGGCCGACGAAGCGACAAGCTCGTCCGCGCGAATGCCGGACTGCACACAATTCCGGTGCGCGCTCGACATATCCCGCACACTTCACGGCGTCTCGTTCGGCGAGTTCGTGTACCGTGCGGCGCAGCTCATCGCGTTCGCGAGACGCGGCGAGCAACGGGAGTCGCGGAGGCAACCGAGCGAAGCGCTCTCCATCTTCGCAAAAAACGACGCAGCACACAAAGCAGCGACCGATTTTTTGCAGCGGGCTTCGGTTCGCTCCGGAATTCCCGAGCTGAGCGAGAGCGACGAAATCGAAGGAGCGATCGATATGCTGGACGCGTACGTCGCGACGCAAGCGGACGTGTCGGAGATGCAACTCGCATCGCAACACCGAGTTCGGGGAGTTCATTACTTACCGCTTCGAGTCTCTCGTCGACTCGGAAGAAATCCGCGGCGCTGGTTCGAGTTCCTGTCAAGCGTTTACGCTCGTAAGCTGTTTCACGAGCAGTACGACGCCTGCTCGGCGACCGCCGTGCATCTCGTCCCGCTCGTGCAGGCTGTTGCCGTCGCGTCGTCTCGTCGGTTTCCACACGTGAACACCTTTTTACTCATCAAGACGTGGGTCGAAGACGCGCAAGGAAAAATACAAAGGCACGCGCGAGCGGTGCTCCAGTGGTTGTGCGCCCAACCCTCCGGAAGCCACTCGGTTGCACAACAAGAACCGCCCGCCGACATCGACCGCGTCGTCGACGAGTTGAAGCACGCCTTCGAACGCGCCAATTACGAAACGGGTAAACGCTTTCTTACGGTGGAACGGATCGACGCGCGTTTCTACAGCAGCACGCGATCCCGGAACGCCTGGCGTGACGACGACGCTCTTTGCGAGTACGTGTCCGTCTGCGATGCGTATTTCAAGGACGAGCGAGTTCGCTTGGACGGTACGGTGGAGCCTCGCTCGAAGGCGAACATCCTGCAGGGCATCAAACGGTTCGCTTTACGCGATTCCATCGCGACCGCTTTCCCCACCGGCGACGGATCGAGGGAAGCGGGTGAGCACGACCGGAACTCGGCGGACCTGCTGACCTTGTTAAGATCCCGTGCGATCACGGATCGGCTCGCGTCGAGGGTGCTACAGCAACGGCTACGCCTCGTCGAGAGCGCCCACAAGATAAGATCGGCCGAAGTCGGACAGCCCGATAAAAAACGCTCGCGCGTGAGCTTTGTCACGAGCGAAGCTCAACGGGACTCTTGGGGATGGTGCTCCGCCCAGCTCGTCGGTCATCACACGAGCGCGGTCATCGACGAAAGCTTTGTTCCTCTGACCGCTTCGTTGCGGCAGCTGTCCGTACGAACGCTGTTGGAGCGGCCGATCATCACGGACTCGCATGGTGACAAATCCGCGAGCGCCTTGCGGTACCTCTCCTTCGTGTGCTCCGTCAGGTTGAACGAGCCGCACCGTCGAGTCGAGTTGGCGTGTCGGTTGTACGGAGTCGTTTGCGTCCCCGGAGATGTACCCAACGAAGACCTGAAGGGAGGACGCGTGTTTCCCGGAAAGGTAGTGTGCGGCGTCATCGGCACCGCGCACCAACTGCGCAACGAGGACCCGGAGCTAAACGGAACGGCGCACGAGTGGCACGAGCGATCCGAGTGCGTGTCGCCCACCCACTTCCCTTTTTACCTGGACAGCGGCTCTCGGCCGTTGGTCCGATTTGGCGATCTGCGAAGAAGATGTTGTTGGATACCGCACACGGGCTTTTGGAAGCTGCTCGCCGTGAAACCCGTTTACCTCGAGAACTGTGACCTCTCGGCGATCCGTCGATCGACGGATATCGAACTGCTCGAAACGGATGACTTGGAATCGAAGGAAACGGCCCCTCTCGGATACGTCATGGGCAGCAACACGGAGGACACGCTCCACGCCTTACCGCAGAGAGTGAGGTGCGCGATATCAAACTCGCTGAGCGAGCTGCATTCGCGAAAAAGAGTGGACGCTCTCGACCGCGTGGTGGACCGATTTCCGGATACGGGTTATGGTTACGCGACGACCGTCTGCGCCGTCGAGCTGCTCGAGTCGCTGGATTTCGCACTGTGCGCGCACATGGTTCAGCAGTTGCTCGGAGTTCGTCTGAGCGTCGTGCGCGAGGACGGAGTTCACGTCGACGGCGGTCGTATGAACGTCGCCCTCGGCTCGGCTTTCACCATCAAGCGGGACGCGTGGGTCGACAATCTTACTCTCGTTCGGCGGGTCGACGGTTACCGCGATCTAGACGACACCTTCCTGCACGTCTCCCTTTTTCACGCCGCTCGTCTCGCGTTGTCGCCATCGAAGAGACCGCGCTCGGCGCTGGTGGAAGCCGCCGACGAACGGCGTCGCGAAACAGAGTATCACGCGCTCCGACGGGCCGAGGAGAAAGGGGTTACGCTCGAAACAAACTGGCACGCGGAAGTGGAACGCCACGACGCGGCTCGCGTTTCGTGCGGTAGAACGAGCTTCCTTTCGCGCAATCCTCGCTCCGTCGCGGATTCCGCCTGGATATTTGCTCGGTGCTACGTTTACCCGTGCAGTGCGCTGATGTGTCCAAACGTGGAGAGTCTCTCTGATGTAGAGACCATCAAACTCTCCCAGGGAAGGGAAGGGCGCATACACTTCGCTACCAACGGTATGTCGCTGCGTTGGAAGTGCGATCGGGGACCGGACGAGACGGTTCAAGTGGAGACGTTCGTGCACTCCGTCGAAGCACGCATGGAGCGCACTCGCGTGGAGATCGACGGTGAGGACGTTCAACAGCCATCCAAGTCTCACTTGGACTTGTACGAATGCGAAGAACGCGGAAAGTATTTTGAGCGAGTCCACGCGCACGAGAAAGTGCACGAAGATGCCGTCGAGCGATGCTGGAGGCTGTTAAGGATCGACGTAGGCTCTATGATTCGCGTCACCACAAGCTGTTTGTGTGTACAACTCATTCTAGTTCCCTAGAAACGGATCCAAAGGAGGTGTAACTGTGTAGACAATCGCGGATTGGTGTGCGCGACGTCGAAATGCATTCTCGCACTGCACGTGGTAGTCGCTAATTGATTAATCGTTTACGCGTTTCGTGTTTTCACCCTTTCGGAAACGGGCAGAGAAGACGGGACTGTCGGAAACGCCATCTCATCCAAAGCACCGATCTCTTCACTCGCGACGTGCTTTTTGGCGGTGCTAGACTCGACGGTCGGGATATGCTGCGTCGAAGGAATTTTGATTCGAGGGGCCGTCGAACTGTCGCCTTCGAATAATCGCTTCAGCTCGCTTTCCAACTCCTCGTGATCGACGTTGTTGTCGAAGCTGGAGGCGACTGCGTCGTGCATTTCGCGAGCTGTTTGTTGCAAGTCGTTAAAGGTTTCCGACACATCGTCGACGGTGCTTAGATTGGACGTGGTGGTGACCAGCGCGTCCTTCACAAAAACGTTTGCCGCATCGAGCGCGTCCATCGTGACGCACATGTCATCGCTCTGTCGAATGCTCTCGAGAGTGTTGCGACACACGTCGCACAAAGAGCGCGTTCGTGCGAGCTTGCGTTCCAATCCTTTACGTTTCATCAGTTTCACGTACGCCCCCGCTCGGTTATTGGTACTCACGTTGTTCGCGATGGCCGCATCTAGAGAGCGAATGTGAGCTTCCATTGATCGGATTTCCGCGTCGTGTATCACAACTTGTTTTTCCAACGTCTCTTTCGTTTGCACTTTACCGTACGCCGGCGCCACGCGTGCAACGCATTTTCTCCAGGCGCGATAGAGAAGCGAACGACAATCTCCGCGCGACATGAAACTGGTTTGTCCAGACCACGCACGAGCTCGTATATATACGGAGTGCGCTTTTACGAATTGAACGGTCGACAACAGCGCCTTCGCCGGGGGATTAGTATCGGGCCCCTCCGTCCGGCCGCTCGGGCCGTCGGGCCAGAAGGCCGAGCGGCCCGAACGGCCCAAACATTCTTAACATTCTAAGATTTCGCAAAATAGGGCTCCCATACTTAAGCCCATACTTAAGGAGGGTAACGCGTCGGCCCGCGTCGACGCCTGCGTTTTCACATACTTAAGAAAAATTAAATTTTTTCTTCATACTTAAGGAATATACACTGACTCCCCCCTCCCCCCCTAACCAGGGACTCAGGGGGTATAACCCAGTCGTATGCGAGTGTCAAACGTGCGTCACAGAGACGAACCCAACGACAGAGCTTGACAATCGTATACGATTGTCAAACGTGAGTCAGGCAGTAACCCTGTGATTTTTTGCATCGGCCCATGCCCTCCTTGGCAATATTTAAATCGAGGCCTTTAGGAGGATCATTTCCCATTCTTTCCTACTCCGGTCTATACGGGCTATATAGAAATTATTAATGAATACGCGATACACAGTTCTGACAATCGTGTACGATTGTCAAAACTGTTTCCCAAACGAATTTATTTGTAATTGTTTTGTTGTTAGTAAAAATTTTACACCGAACCCCACAACAATAATATGGGGGGGGGTTTTGAAATCTAACGTAGAGCAAAATGACAGATGTAAAAAATCTGAAATCAAGCATTCCAAAAAATGAAATCTGAAATCTAGCGTAGAGCAAAATTAGCAAAATTTGAAAAATGGAAATCTAACGTAGAGCAAAATGACAGATGAAAAAAAATCTGAAATCAAGCATTCCAAAAAAGGAAATCTGAAATCTAGCGTAGAGCAAAATTGGCAAAATTAGCAAAATTTGAAAAAAGGAAATCTAACGTAGAGCGAAATGACAGATGTAAAAAATCTGAAATCAAGCATTCCAAAAAATGAAATCTGAAATCTAGCGTAGAGCAAAATTAGCAAAATTTGAAAAATGGAAATCTAACGTAGAGCAAAATGACAGATGTAAAAAAATTTGAAATCAAGCATTCCAAAAAATGAAATCTGAAATCTAGCGTAGAGCAAAATTAGCAAAATTTGAAAAAAGGAAATCTAATGTAGAGCAAAATGACAGATGTAAAAAAATCTGAAATCAAGCATTCCAAAAAAGGAAATCTGAAATCTAGCGTAGAGCAAAATTAGCAAAATTTGAAAAAAGGAAATCTAACGTAGAGCAAAATGAAAGATGTAAAAAAATCTGAAATCAAGCATTCCAAAAAATGAAATCTGAAATCTAGCGTAGAGCAAAATTAGCAAAATTTGAAAAAAGGAAATCTAACGTAGAGCAAAATGACAGATGTAAAAAATCTGAAATCAAGCATTCCAAAAAATGAAATCTGAAATCTAGCGTAGAGCAAAATTAGCAAAATTTGAAAAATGGAAATCTAACGTAGAGCAAAATGACAGATGAAAAAAAATCTGAAATCAAGCATTCCAAAAAAGGAAATCTGAAATCTAGCGTAGAGCAAAATTGGCAAAATTAGCAAAATTTGAAAAAAGGAAATCTAACGTAGAGCAAAATGACAGATGTAAAAAATCTGAAATCAAGCATTCCAAAAAATGAAATCTGAAATCTAGCGTAGAGTAAAATTAGCAAAATTTGAAAAATGGAAATCTAACGTAGAGCAAAATGACAGATGTAAAAAATCTGAAATCAAGCATTCCAAAAAAGGAAATCTGAAATCTAGCGTAGAGCAAAATTGGCAAAATTAGCAAAATTTGAAAAAAGGAAATCTAACGTAGAGCGAAATGACAGATGTAAAAATCTGAAATCAAGCATTCCAAAAAATGAAATCTGAAATCTAGCGTAGAGTAAAATTAGCAAAATTTGAAAAAAGGAAATCTAACGTAGAGCGAAATGACATATGTAAAAAATCTGAAATCAAGCATTCCAAAAAAGGAAATCTGAAATCTAGCGTAGAGCAAAATTAGCGAAATTTGAAAAATGGAAATCTAACGTAGAGCAAAATGACAGATGTAAAAAAATCTGAAATCAAGCATTCCAAAAAAGGAAATCTGAAATCTAGCGTAGAGCAAAATTAGCAAAATTTGAAAAAAGGAAATCTAACGTAGAGCGAAATGACAGATGTAAAAACTCTGAAATCAAGCATTCCAAAAAAGGAAATCTGAAATCTAGCGTAGAGCAAAATTAGCAAAATTTGAAAAATGGAAATCTAACGTAGAGCGAAATGACAGATGTAAAAACTCTGAAATCAAGCATTCCAAAAAAGGAAATCTGAAATCTAGCGTAGAGCAAAATTAGCAAAATTTGAAAAATGGAAATCTAACGTAGAGCAAAATGACAGATGTAGAAAATCTGAAATCAAGCATTCCAAAAAATGAAATCTGAAATCTAGCGTAGAGCAAAATTAGCAAAATTTGAAAAATGGAAATCTAACGTAGAGCAAAATGACAGATGTAGAAAATCTGAATATTAATCTGATTGTCAAAACCAGCTTTTCCATGAGACTCTAAAGACTTAGCGTTGAACCCCAAAAAACCCTGCAACCACGAATGCCCCCACCCCCCCACCCCACCACCCAAATGAATGGGGCAAAACGGTGCTAAAGTTTTCGAAGAATGTATGCATGAATAACCCCAAAAACAAAATGAATGGGGCAAACCGGTGCAAAAAATTTCGAAGAATGTTTGCAGCAATAACCCAAAAAACAAAATGAATGCCGGGCAAGCCGGTGCTAAATTTTTCGAAGAATGTATGCATGAATAACCTTAAAAAAAAAATGAATGGGATAAACCGGTGCTAAATTTTTCGAAGAATGTATGCATGAATAACCTAAAAAATAAAATGAATGGGACAAGACGGTGCTAAATTTTTCGAAGAAGAATGTATGCAAAGATAACCCCAAAAAAAAATGAATGGGGCAAAACGGTGCTAAATTTTTCGAAGAATGTATGCATGAATAACCTGAAAAATAAAATGAATGGGAGCAAAGCAGTTGCTAAATTTTTCGAAAGATATGCATGAACCCAAATAAAATGAATGGGGCAAAACGGTGCTAAATTTTTCGAAGAATGTCTGCATGAATAACCCAAAAAATAAAATGAATGGTGCAAAACGGTGCTAAATTTTTCGAAGAATGTATGCATGAATATTACATTCCACACATAATATAGTGAAGTTTAGTCAACTTTGAAATTCGCATCCCATTGTCAAAACCAGCTTTTGTATAGACTCTGAAAGAATTAGACACAAAAAAAAAAAACGTCGCCAGCTTTGACAATCGTGTACGATTGTCAAACCCAGCTTAATTTTCTACAGACAAGAATTAAAAAAAAAAGTCGCCAGCTTTGACAATCGTATACGATTGTCAAACCCAGCTTTTCTACAGACTCAAGAATTAGACTTAAAAAAACGTCGCCAGCTTTGACAATCGTATACCATTGTCAAAGCTGAGTGCGAGCCTGCCGTAGTCGCAAGCTTTGACAATCGTATACCATTGTCAAAGCTGAGTGCGAGCCTGCCGTAGTCGCAAGCTTTGACAATCGTATACGATTGTCAAAGCTGAGTCCGAGCCTGCCGTAGTCGCAAGTTTTGACAATCGTATACGATTGTCAAAGCCGAGTCCGAGCCTGCCGTAGTCGCAAGCTTTGACAATCGTATACGATTGTCAAAGCTGAGTCCGAGCCTGCCGTAGTCGCTGCAAGCTTTGACCGGTCCCCTGACTCACGCGTGACAATCGTATACGATTGTGAAGCTTGGGCACTAGGTCCGGCCCCCCTGACTCACGCGTGACAATCGTATACGATTGTGAAGCTTGGGCGCTAGGTCCGGCCCCCTGACTCACGCGTGACAATCGTATGATACGATTGTCAAAGCTGAGTCCGAGCCTGCCGTAGTCGCAAGCTTTGACAATCGTATACGATTGTCAAAGCTGTGTCCGAGCCTGAGGCCGTAGTAGTCGCCAGCTTTGACAATCGTATACGATTGTTAAAAGCTAGTCCGAGCCTGCGGTCGTGGTCAGTTTTGACAAACGTGCACGATTCTCAAAACTGTGTCCGAGCCTGGCGTAGTCGCTGCCTCAGTGTTTATTCGCACGAGATATCGCAGGATTCGCAGGAAAATCGATGTTACGCCAAAACTTGTCAGGCCAGTTCAAAGCCAATTTATAGCCTCTACCGGGCTTTGATGCGCATTCACTCCGACATTGATGCAGTTGTCGTGGAGTTTCCTTGTAATAGCTAGCAAGTACGAAGCAGACTACTGTGACGGATTATAATTTCTATTTTACTTATAATAACAATAAGACGAGCTTTTTTTTTAAATATCTCGCCCACTTCCTCTACATTACCCCCACCCCCTACTAGACTTGGACTCAGTTTGGAAATGAAGTGAGAGGGCCAGGGGGAGGACCACAACTTGTATCTGCAGCTTGTATTATAATAGAGGGTTTTTTTTTGAAAAATCTTGCCCTCACTCCTGGTCCCGAAAAAGTGGGTAAGTGGGGAGGGGGGGGGATACCGACTTGTGGGATTCCGAGTTTCCGCTTGAGTGGGGAGGGGGATTCCATTTTTAAAATTTTGCTAATTTTCTAGATTTTTTTTTTGTTGCTAATCTTGCTCTATGTTAGATTTCAGATATCAGTTTTTGGAATGCTTGATTTCAGATTTTTAACATTAGATTTCAAAACTGGCTCGGACCCGTACGGTTAATCATACTCGAATATGGATGAGTGACAAACTCTTCGCGAATATCCAGGCAGGGTTATACGACATGCAATAGGATACACGATCTCGGCGCTAGGTTCGGCTCTCTCTCACGTGTGGCAATCGTATACGATTGTCAAGCTTGCACCGTACGGTTAATCATACTCGAATATGGATGAGTGACAAACTCTTCGCGAATATCCAGGCAGGGTTATACGACATGCAATAGGATACACGATCTCGGCGCTAGGTTCGGCTCTCACTCACGTGTGACAATCGTATACGATTGTCAAGCTTGGACCGTACGGTTAATCATACCCGAATATGGATGAGGGTGCTAATACATGCAATGGTATACACAATTTTTTGAATAACGTATATGAAAATGCATACACCGTAAAATATATAACATGCCCATTTTACACATCTGCCGAGGTTACGGGGTAATTTCTTTGAAAATTCTATTTTGTTTTTGGCAAATCTCTCAAAATGATACCTTCGGAGCATACGCTTGTGGGCCGGTTTTGCATGGACGAAATGCCTTTGTATTCATGGATTTTTTTTTGGGGGGGGGCGGGGGTTGCGGGTAAACTTTGTGATATTACTTGGCTCGTTCTTATGCGTTTCCTTACAAGCACAAGTTGGGAAATTGGTATGTAGAACACCCCTTTATTCATACATTTTTTTATCAAAGGCTTTAAGAGTATACGTCAAAGACAATAACTTTTCATGAAAGACACCAAAAGTACACGTGAAACATTTCAGAGCAAATTTCTTATAACATAGTTACCGTTCGATCACTCAGTTTGGCAATTTTTGCACCTCAATACTAAGGCAGTGTAGCTGTCTCTTCTCGACTCATGCAAAACATTCCTTAGGCGAATCTTGCACCTCAATACTAACGCAGTGTAACTGCACCTTCTCGACTCGCGTAAGACTTTCCCATCGGTGTTCTCGATCACTACAAGCTGCTATGAGTAATTACCTCTGAGCACCATTCTTGTGCTGCGGCAAAAACTGTGTCCTACAGTTCTCCATCCTTAGGGACCTTCCCGCTTACACTTGGCATCATTCCACGTTACTCATTCACGGAACGTTAACTCGCCAGACTTCCGCAGTAGCTCAGCCGTCAACTCCACATACTCCACTTTGTATTCTAGCTAAGCAACTAGAGATCGAAGTTGTCCGGAATTCCAGGATAATAAGACAGTATTTTGCGAACTTCTGAGGATAGCAGGGATGGCTCGTGAAGGTATCCCACACTCGTAATGATCGGAATTTCGAATATCTCGGAGTACAGCCAAAGGAAATGCTTGCAGGGAGCAGGTCGGGTCCTCGCCATATCTCGAAAACACGGACACGAACAACGGTATTCTCGTCCAAACTCCAAGAGGTATTCACGGCCATCGGAATCGGGGTGACAAACTCGGAAGTTATACACGGTTGCACCACCAGGAACACATTTCCGGATTTGAGTCAGTGCAAGCTTATCGGTCTTAACCATGCCGTGGAGCGCCTTATAGAAATTCTCTATCTTCTTCGTCATGAAACCCTTGCCACTGGCTTTCACCTTAACACCGTTGCGAAGTCTCTCCTCCACGTCCATCTCCGAATTCTCCGAACTCACCAGATGTCCTCGAGCCTCTTCTGGGGTCACATCCTCATGGGCAACGCAAACACCAAGAGAACAGAGACGAGTCTCCTCACTTTCCAGGATCTTTGTGTCCGGTGCAACAAGAAGTTTTGGTACACGGTTCGCCCCCCCCTCGGGCAGTCCAGGCATCGAAACGTGACAACAATACCATGGGTTTTGAACACATTTCCACGAACAGAATATAATCCTCCGGATCGGGGGAGTGGTCCTCACTTCGCGAACTTGACCCTTTCGAAGAGTTAAGTTTTTTGCTGGAAAATAATAGGTCAAGCTTCCGGTGTACCCAATAGTCAGCTGCCCTTTCGCGATTGGGATGTCGTGGCGAGAACCATTAGACTTTCGTCCATAGCATTTACCGTTAGTGTCTGCCCGCATGACGTGAAGCAGGGAAGGTTGGAAGTCCCCACCAGCTTCCGGGTAAACGCGAACTAAAGCACGCTCCGGACGTGCCGCAGAGGTAGGTCTTGCCGCCGAGGTAGGTGTTGCCGCCGAGGTAGGTGGTGCCGCCGAGGTAGGTCTTGCCGCCGAGGTAGGTCTTGCCGCAGAGGCAGGTGGCACCGCCGAGGCAGTGCGCGTCTTCTTGGAGGCGACGCCTTCGGAGGGAAGTTCCGCAGGGCGTTTGCGCGAAACCCCCCCATGGTTTACCTTATCTGGACGGTGGGTGTCCGTTGCAGGGATGCCCCTCTGTGGAAGCCATCCTGTCGCGCCAGCACGAACAGTTTGCATTAATTCGCGACCATCTGCAAACTCTGCCTGAGTAAGGACGCCTTTAACCCACTTATCCTCCAATGAACGAATACGACCTTGCACGCACAACAAGTGCTTTGTAGAGTTCTGCCGGTTCATCGCCAGGCAAATTTGTCGAATCTGCATAAGGCTATCGAATTCCACCGACTCCAACAAGGTGGAGTAGTATGCCCCCCACGATCTCCACTTCGCGTGCATGCTTTCCGCAAGGCATACAAGCGGTCGTTGGATTTCGGCGGTCATGTCTTCGGGTTGATCCTTGAATTGCGTCAGAATGTGCTGCGCGTGCCGTATTTGGAAAACGAAGTACGCATTCAATTTTGGCTGATTCGACCTGCCGCACTTCTCAGCATACCAGGCGAAGATGGCAGTTTCACAGGACACCTTGGCCTCGGGAGTAGAGTGAATCCATCGCTGTAACAGGTCTTTGTGCCCGGCATGGAGATCTGATGGAATAAGAGATTCGATCTTATGTAAGTTCTGCCCCCAATGGAACGTGCACTCCAGATTGTTACGGTCATCTTGGTCTGGCCAAACTTTCTTGATTGCTGCCCAGTTAGCACCTGTGCCCCAAGTATTAATCAGTTCTTGAAACCCAAGTATATCATGCGTAGGTCGGTTTACACGGTGCTGACAATCGTATACGATTGTCAGAACGTTATAATGTGCAAACTCCCACATTGAAAACTAAGATTATTGACTTGCCCTGTATATCATGCGTAGGTTACACGGTGCTGACAATGGTATACGATTGTCAGCTGCTGACAATGGTATACGATTGTCAACGGTTCTGACAATCGTATACGATTGTCAGAGCCGTGTAACTTACAAACTCTCCCATTGAAAATGATGATCTTTAACTTACCTGCTGCATCTCCCATGAAGCCGTAGAATAATACTTCCGCACGCGGGTGTTCGGCTGCTACCGTCTTCTTCACCAATGTCCAAAACAGTACCTGTGTTTCGGTACAGTCTTTGGGTACGTTCATGGTGGCAATAGTGAGCAGAGCGTTGGCCTCTATGGAGAACACGTGCGCCCCCATCGTCACCCAATCCCCAGAAACCTTGCGATGTACGAAATCCAAGTGGACGTACGCTGAGCGGAGGTAGTCGTCGCTACTTTTCGGGTGCATGCGACGCACGAGATCGACACCTCCATCCACTCCGACACTGGACATAACGAACGTGTGAGCAAAACTGTCGATGTTCCCCTCGTCCGCGAAAGATTGCAGTAGGCCCTTACCGTGCTTAGCAGCCCATTGGGAAACGGCTTGCATGCCCTCATCCTGTCGACGACCTCGCACGAAATTCTGGTCCACTGCCTTATCAATCACGTTCATTTTCCTCGCGATGCCTGGTAGCTGGCTGGGGTGAAAAGAAGAGTCTTTTGGGAAAACGGTTTCCGTGAGTAGAGACCGTTTTAACTGGCACACGTTTCGCACTCCACCGGTATTTAGAACCTCCTCAGCCCTAGTCTTAGTCGTTTTTATCTCATTCACGCTGGGGTTGTCGGTGGACAGCACGGAATGGTTGTGTCCAAAGGGGCTGGTAGACAGCATGAGGATGTTGCATTCGGAGTCTTCTGCGACGGTTACGACAAACGGACAATTGCCGGAATGAGTAGGCGCAGCGTTGCAAAGGGCGCACACCAGATTGTGATTTTTGAAGGAACCGTTGAATTGGGAACGGTTACGCTCACCCGTAGTACGAAATACGACACATGCATCGTTCTCACAGGATAAAGCCCCTCCGCATCGCGTAGTTCTACTAACACGGCCTTTGACAAGCCTTTTGTTCCCAGAACGCATCCAGGTCTGCGGATCGTATTTTAAGAAATCCTTCCATGGAGAGAAAACTCCAGCACGTGGCTTATAAAGTACCCCCGGAAGTAGAGGCACTGGCAGTTCGTCGACAACCTCTTCTGAAGGAACTGGCGCTACGTCTTGAGTCAAATCAACAGACTGTGAAAAATCTATCGGAATAGCTGGTCCGGTATAGGATGTATATTCAGATTTGACCTTGTGTTTGAGCTGTCCCGCGCTGGAGGATTTCGTGGATTCATATAAGTCTTTTGGAGGTGGAGGCGATTCGGTCAAGTCACAAACCAAATGTTCTTGCTTTATCTCAGGGCGAGGTGGAGAAGCTGAAGCTTGGGAAGATTCGTGGGTGGCAGTTTCGACATTCACACAACCGGCCTTGACGCCACTAGATCCGGGGGTTGAACTGGCGCCACCAATCACGAGTACGTCAGCCCCATCAGGGAACACGGTGCCGAGCTCCACAGTTTGCACGTCTTCTGTTGTACGCATGTGAAGAAGCATCGGAGTATCGGTAAGGGTTGGAAACAAGGCCTGTAGTAACTGAAGAGAGATTGGCACCGCATGCGGGACATCCAAAGCATGGCTACCGTATCGCAGGGAAGTCGGCATGGTGTCCTAAGGTACCATGAGAAATGAATTATTTTATGAAAGGAATACTTTATATAGACATGGGTTCAGTGTATATTTTGAAGAACCAAGCATTCAAGATATTCGCTTGGGAAACAGTCCTGACAATCGTATACGATTGTCAGAACCGTCGGGAGGGAGGGAGGGGACTATGTACGCCACACCGCTCTGACTCGCCGCTCCGTAAGTGAAAGAAAAAAAAAAATTCAATGCGACTGGGTTATTCCCCCTGAGTCCCTGGTCAGGGTGGGAGGGGGGAGTCTGTGTATATTCTTTAAGTATGAAGAAAAAAATAAAACTTTTCTTAAGTATGGGAAAACGTATGCGTCGACGCGGACCGACGCGTTACACTCCTTAAGTATGGGCTTAAGTATGGGAGCCCTAATTTGCTAAATCTTAGAATGTTAAGAATGTTTGGGCCCCTCGGGCCCGAGGGGCCCGAGCGGCCGGACGGAACGGCCTAATACTAACACTCGTATTTATGTGTATCTCTCTTTTATCAATCTGACTTTTACCGTTCTGATTCCGAAACCCTTAACTCAGGATTTATTTCCAGTTATCTAGTTATTCACTCCGAACTATATATCTGACAGGTTTGGCCCCACTTACGCTTTATTTAGCCACTGCGACACCGCCGGGATGATTGGCTAAAGCCGGACGCTTGGGATGGAGTGAGGCGCTCCGCGCGTGGAAGTGCCGGCAGTCGCGGGTATGGCCTAAGTTTTGTGGGTTGATTTACGGCGAGCTGTAGGCCTTTGAGAACAATTCTCTACGGGACTTAACGTTGGATTGGTTTACGTATTCTGGTTGGTCACCACACCGTTTCGTATCGGCCGCCATCCACCACACGACTTCTCGGAATTCCTGCTCTCTCACGGCAACCGTATCGGCGACCCACCACAGTTCTTGGCCGCCCAAGACTTCCGCATTTTTTTCACGTCTTCTTGCCTCACTCCACCCATGTAGTCTTCTTCATCATGGTCGCTTCTACGAGATCCACAACTAGCATGGCGAGTCGCCGCCGCACGTTGAGCACGATTTTTGACTCCGTTGCTGCCAGGCATGCCAACACACCCGCGACTCCGCCAGCGGCACAGCCGCCCGCTAATTCGGCGGGGGCTACATTTTTGGCCTCGGTACGGACTTTACAGCGAGAACATTTCGACATGAAGGTCTCCAAGCACGTTCAACGCAAGTTGTTCGAGGGCAAGATTGGGAGATTTTCCGGTGCGGAGTCCCACGCGGCGGCCCTCTTCACGAGAATGGTCTCTGCGCTGCACACGGCATTCGTCACTGAGGACATCGGGTTCGCTCCGCTCTTCACGTTGGACGACGCTACTTTGGCCGTCCGCGTGGAGGCCAACAATTTATTGTTCTCTACACTCGAGCTGCTGGTAGACCCCTCCTCGCCAGCAGCGGACTGGATGGACTCGTCCCACGCCAGCTTTCCAGGGGACGGTAAGCGTGTTCTACTCGAGTTCGCCCGTCGGATGATCCCTGTTGGTGAACCCTTCCAGGGGCAAGCGGACATGTTGGGCGTCCGCATCTCTGCGGGCGTGGACCCGCATAGCCCGATCGAGGACTTCAACGCCGCGCTCAAGGCTGCGAGAACAAGGGCAACGCTTTTGGACGAGGACGTGAAGTCCCTTTTCACCAAAGCCCTCGACACCACCTTCTACCAGCCGGTGGTGTCCCGCTTGCTTCTTCACGACCAACGGGCCGCCCACGACATCCTCACTATTCAGCAATGGGTACGTGAGTGCTACGGCGAGCACGTGCGGGCGGGCACCGCCACCGCATCCGCGCACCGGTACTCCCACGGCACGCACTTCATGGAGAAGGACATCGGTGATTTGGACGCGACGGGTGAGATCGCGGACTTACGGACGATGGTCCTCGACTTGAAACGACAATTGGCCGCCTTCCTCGCCACCACCGAGTCCGAACCGTCTCCACGGGGATTTACTCCTCGCGCAGACAAGCCGGACCGCCGCGTCAAGACCCGATTCGCGGCCTCGCCCCTCCCCAAGGGGGGGAATTGGTCTCAATCCGTCTCCAAGAAGGTGGCCTTCCATCGCGACACCGGTGCGACCATCCCGTACTGCCAAAATCAGGTGTGCGCTAAGGGGAAGGCGCGGCATTGGCATCGGGACTGCCCGAACGGGGGCAGGACCGGGCTCTCGGCCTACGCCTTCGCTGAGGAGGCCGAAACTCCGTGCTAGCCGCGAGGTTCCAACACGCCATCGACCACGACGACTCCGTGGAGTTCGACGCCCTTTGCATGCTTGCGGGCGGGAAGCCGGAGGTCTTCACCGACCTTTCCGCGTGCTCGTTCTGCGAGGAGGACGGTGAGGCCCTCGTGTCCGCCGTCACCGAGTTCTCTGAGATGGCACGCACGGCTGGGGCTTCGACATTCAACGCCAACACCTTCACTGCCGACCGGGAAACCTAGCGGAACTGCGGGTTTAGAAATTAACGACAAGAAGAGACCTTAGTTTAGAAAAACGATATGCTTTTGCAGTCGAGAAGTCGTTCCTACCTCCAAAATAACACCTTGCAATATTGGAGGTTGAGAACAAGAGGGTAGAAGCGAGCAGCACCGGAGCGAGCAGCACCGGACCTTTGGGATAATGCCAGGGTCCATACAATTGACGGAAAGCAGAGAGAATGTGACGATGCAGAAAAGGGGTGTCATCAATATCATCAAAGAGTAGGTCATAATCTCGTGTTCCCGCTTGACTAGTTGGAATACGAACGCGTGACATAAGATAAAACTGAGCAATAACGCAAGCCAGGTTGAGATCACGATCGGCAAGTCACCTGCGGAGGACAGTACAGTGCTCTTCCTACTGAGGTGACAAAGGACTGAAAACTGCAGACAGGTCATTATCACATCATTCTGTTTTCAAGGGCTTTAAAAGACACACCTTTTGGTCCAGTCATCAATCTCCCATCGCAAAAGAACTGGTTGCGTCCTCCCCATACCTCATATGCGCGCGTCATCACAACGCGCCCTTTGTCGACTTACGTAAACTATAAGGTGGCGGGACAGCTTCCTCTAGAGAGTTGTTTCATTGTCGCAAGAAAATTCTTTTCGAGACCTGTGATGTAAATACTCCCAATCAATGAACTCCCATACGAGTCTGCACGAGAGTCCTTCGGCTTGTACAGATAGTTACCTTGGGATTAACCTTCCGTCGGTTTCATAAAAAGAATACACTGCAGTAAAATCTGAAGGGTGAAAAATGCTGAAATCTGTATAGGCAGCCCTGACCGGGAGTCCCGGTGCAGGCCCCTATGACAGATTCCTAGGTAGCCAACACTGGACCTGTGACTGATCCGTAAGCCCGTGCTGTGACACACCGAGTGTCACAGGTAGCTAGACTCGAGACCGTTCCTCGGAATTCACGGCCGGGAATTTCAGATTCATGGCCGTGAATCCCGACTCCGTGACCGTTCCGGGTATATCTAGCTTAGGGTTTATTTCTTATGAGAGTTTATCTATATTGGTTCACTGACTGTCTGATATCTTGAACCGGGATATTCCAGTAGGTCGTGGCCCCATCCACGCTATATTCCACATTGCTTTTGGCCATGATTGGCTAAAACAGCCGTTTTGGTAGGTGGTGCGCACCGGCGCGTTTGGGTGCGCGTGGGAAGTTTGGGATGAGCAGCTTTTGAGTATTTGATCGGCAGCTATGGGGGTTCGACCTGGATCGGACTTTGTCGGCGCAATGTCCTTGTACGGTTTTCTCTTTGCCTTGATCCAGCAATCTACCGTTCCTTGGGCTGGTGACTGCAGCACCTTCGACCTCGACTTCGTCTTCCAGTGCCCCTCGCTGCCATGGTTTTACCGCTCTTCGCATGGCTGTGTACTCACGTTCTCCCCACGCCGCTACCCTTACGCGCCCCAGCGTACCACCTCCCATCGGGCTCTCTACGTGATGGTTTCTACAAGATCCAAAAAGTCCCTTATGAGGGACTCCGACATCGATGCCTCTCTAAGGCTGACCGACGCGGTGCGCAACACGCCGACGGTCAAAACCCCGACTTTTGCGTATCCCGCACCTACTTCCAACGAGGACGCCGACGTTGCCACCAGGAAGTATTTGCAGGAGCAGTCCAAGCTCGTTGACGAGATCTACAAGCAGCGGCTGCATCGGTCTTGGGCCAAGGGTATCCGCGAGGATATCCTTGGGGACAAGAAGCATTATTTCAGCGGCACGACTGACGCGAACCTGCTCTCCGACATGGTGGTGCAGCTTCGTACGGAGTTCGCGTCCGCTGGGCTGGAGCTGGCCTCGTTCGATCTAGACGAGCCTAAGGCTCTGGTGGTGAGCAAAGTCAACGGCTTGCTCTACGACGTGCTCCAGCTGGTCATCGAAAAACACAGCAACGCCCACGTTTGGCTTACGGGAACGGACGCGTCTGCTGACCGAGATGGACGGCGTGCTCTGGTGGACGTCATCAAGCGCTGCGTTCCGGTGGCGTTACGGGAGTCTTTCCAGCAGGAGCATGCGGCTCTCAACTATCCCGCCAACGTTGACCCGCAACCCGTTCTGGCTCGAGAGCAGCGTTTGGTGCGGGACAACAAGGCAGCTGACTGGACGCCCACCGAAGCCACCAGGAAGCTCAGCCTGTACACCCGGCTTGACCCGGTGTTCTACGCCGCGGTTAAGGTGCGCTATCCCATGGTGGCCGATCTTGCGACGGTTTCCCTCAGTGACCTTCGCTCTCTGGTGGTTGAGATTTACCAGGCATGGGCGGCGACGGAGGCCGGGAAGGCTGCCTTGACCAGCCCCTCTTCTGGTGGCGCGTCTGCTTTACTCTCCAGCGACGAGCACCAGGTGCTCCTCGGCAAGATCCAGGAGTTGACTGAGCTGGTGCAGCGGCAGTGCGGGGCGGCTCAGCCGGTGGTGCAGCGGCAGCGGGATCCGCCGCAGCGGCAGCACGGGCAGCGACCGCCGCAGGGACGCCAGCCGCAGCGGCAGGGGCAGCCCCAGCGGGGCTTTCGCATGGGTGTGAACAACCCACCCGCCGTGGGCTTCGATCGCGACGAGCAGCGGGCGAAACCGCTCTGTGTTCGCTGCAAAAAGTCCGGTAAGGAACTCTATCATTTCTACCGCGACTGCCCTCTTGGCGGTCGCCAACATTCCCCTGGCACGGCCGCGGCTTTCTGCATTCCCATCGACGACGAGGATGCGGAGGGCGTGCACGCCCTCGCCATGTGTGCCGTGTTCCAGGAAGCAGCGGATGAGGGGGCGGACGCCTTTGCCCGTGCGGCGACGGTGTACGGCCCGCCAGCGGTGCTTTGCGGGGGCGTTGTGGGGGGCATTGACGTGTCCGCCTACGGCTTCTCCGTGGACGCGGAGCCACCGGTGACGGGGACGCCCGGTGAGGACATCCTCCGACGGCTGGACGACCTCGCGGCGGAGGTCAACGCGGCCGTTGAGCCTAAGGTGCACTACACTCACGCCTCCTTCCTGCCGTCTGGGGGTGTTGACACGCAGGCTTCGGCTCTGGTGTGTGACTCTGCCGAGGCAGGTGACACACCGGAGGAGCAGGTTCCGGCAGGTGGTGCGGCGGCATCGGCATCCGCCGTGCCGGCCCCTGCTATGCCTGTCTTGGCGGACGAGGAGGAGCTCCTGAAGCTCTACGGCTACAGCGAACCCGTGTCCCTTCAATCGACACGGGTGACCACTACGGCGGGCACGGACGGTGAGTTCAAGGGCGCTGTGGAAAATGTCAACCACGCCGCGGTTGTGCCGGTCGATCTGACTGGCTACGACACGGACGATTACGAAGACTTCGCTGACGGTAGCTTCCGGCTGAAGCCGCGGGCTCCTGCCATTTCGGCAAATCATGCGTCGGAGCCTGCAGCCCAGGCACCTCACTCTGGTGGTGCTCTGGGGGATTGGGGTGACGGTGCTCACCGCACCTACGGTTGCGGCAAGCCGCCATGGGGCTTCCCCGCCCAGCCGGGTTTGTGGGGGATGCCCTTCCTTCTTTCCTTCCTTCTCTTGATTTCTGTCATGGGAGTGGGAGCTGCCGCCTACACGGCGGCCAATGAGATCGACCTTGTGCAGGTATCGGGTCGGGCTGCACCGCAGCCTGTGCTGTGCAGGGGTGATTTATGTATCTACTCTGGTATCGCGGAGCTGGACCCCGTCACTCTGGATGCGGTGCTGCACTCCCTGGGTGCCGCGACGGTGGCTCACCGGCCGCCTGACCCACTGGAGTGCAGTACTGCAATCGGCCACGGTGGGCATTGTGGTGACGGTGCTCCTCTGACCTTTGACCCCGAGTAGTTTACTTCTGGTTCTGGCAGTACACCACTTTTCTGGTGGTGTGCTGAGATGTGCTTTGACCTCAACATGGTCTTCAATTTGGTTTATGCTTTACTTTGACATCTACAATCTTCAATCTGGTTTGCTGCCACAGTGCTTTTCAGTAGTTTAGCAGGACCTGAGTACCTGTATATTTCTGCACTTGTGCCGGCTAGAGGGTTTCAATTTGTGTATCAGAATGGCACAGTTGAATTAGCAGTTAGGTTTGTCACCCTAGCTCCTACCCTAACTTATCTTGACTTTTCTGACTTACCTGTCAGTCACCACCCACAGTGCTGGGGTGGTGTGCTGAAATCTGTATAGGCAGCCCTGACCGGGAGTCCCGGTGCAGGCCCCTATGACAGATTCCTAGGTAGCCAACACTGGACCGTGACTGATCCGTAAGCCCGTGCTGTGACACACCGAGTGTCACAGGTAGCTAGACTCGAGACCGTTCCTCGGAATTCACGGCCGGGAATTTCAGATTCATGGCCGTGAATCCTGACTCCGTGACCGTTCCGGGTATATCTAGCTTAGGGTTTATTTCTTATGGCAGTTTTATCTATATTGGTTCACTGACTGTCTGATATCTTGAACCGGGATATTCCAGTAAAAAATCTGAAGATTACGGTACGCTTCATTGTTAGGCCTTACGAATACTAGGCTAGCCAATCTAAAGGTCTCCACCAGGCTGTTTCCTCAAAAACGAGAACCTAAACCTAAGCGTAAACCTAAATCACCTTTATACTACTGATGAATATGAGGTAAATAGCTGCCACCTCTGGCAAAAGGAGTCCTCATCACTTCGGAGGGACCTGTCGCAGCAGCAGTTTTTCTTCGGAACGTCTCGTCTCGGTCTGGTCGCCGCTGCTCCATCGAATGCACACCCTCGCCTGAACCTGTATTTCCGCGCGAGGCAGCTCCTTTGCCACGATCCCCACTGCGCGCAATCGAGACGCCTCCCTCCCTCTGCACGCGACCGACGCGAGTAGCTTCCCTCCAACAAATATTGGGCAACAAGTTTTGAGTTTGAAAAAACCATTCCTGCAGTTCGCGAAATTGCACAGGTAACCTTAGTTCAGGTGCAAGTATCGATAGTAACGTTTCAACATGTTGTGGGTAGATAAACATCGACCAAAGAATTTGGACAATCTCATTTGTCACAAAGAAGTTGGTGCGAACCTTAAAAGCTTGGTGAGTATGTCGTCCGAGTTCTGTAGGAAGGTCTTCGCTACAGCTCGCAAAGCTTTTTCGAATCCAGTGCACGGTGTCTGTCTTGCAGGTGGCTTCGGGAGACTGCCCTCACCTTTTATTCTACGGCCCGTCTGGTTGTGGCAAGAAGACCCTTGTCCTTGCCATGCTTCGGGAAATGTTTGGCCCTGGTGTAGAGAAACTTAAAGCTGAGACCAAGGAGTGGAAAATCGAAAGACCAGAAATTTCAACCAAGATAGAAGTTGAACTTACAACATTGTCTAGTAACTATCACGTCGAGTTAAACCCTAGTGATGCTGGGACGAAGGATCGATACGTTGTCCAGGTACTGCTCGCAATACGCTTCGCCCGAGGTGCAGCAAACGCTCGATTATAAACCGTCCCATCGCTAATCGCAAACTTTATATTTTCGCCTGCAGGAATTGATCAAGGACATGGCAAAAAGTAGGCCTCTTGATATGGCCGGGCAGAAAAGTTTCAGAGGTGTGGTTTTCTTCTGTAATAACACTCAACGTGACACTCTGAGTCAATCCACCCTGTGCAAACGCGAGATACTGCAAGTCTGCCTCGTACTGCAAGCGAACAGTTTGTTCTCATGGCTGCCCGATATTGACTGCTTCTCTGCGTGCTTTCGTCGCAGTACTTTTGTTGAACGAGGTGGACCAGCTGTCAAAGGAAGCTCAACATTCTCTGCGTCGCACGATGGAAAAATATGCTTCTGCGTGCAGGCTCGTTATGGTGTGCAACAGCGTGTCCAAGGTGACCTTGATAAGTGGCGTTGACATTGCCCAAATCCAAGTATTGTCATATATGTCAGGCCATATCGGTGGTTTGCGCAGCATGAAGCGCTCACAACGAGTTCTCCGCGCTGGGAACTCTGAAAGCTGTTAGACGCGCCTGCCGTGTGGGTTTCGACTTCATTGAACGCCTGTCCCGTAAAGCGCGGGTTTATTGCATTCGGATTAGGTTGCAAAAGTGCAACAATCCAAACAGTTAAATAAAATCCTTCCTGTGTTTTTGTTGTGTGCTATCATAATCCCGATCTGTTATCATTATATCCCGCTTTTCCACTATCCCGATCATCTAAGATTATGAAACGCGCTGTCAGGTCATCGAAGCTGTGCGCAGCCGTTGTGTGACCGTCAGGGTGCCTGCTCCGGCCGAGGCGGAGGTGAGCGCCTTCAGTTCCCTACGTGCGAGAAATTTCACGCAAAATGGCTTCATTCTGGGAACAGCTCTATTTGCGTTGTGTCACTGGAACGCCAGATGTTTCAGGTTGTAGCGGATGCTGAACCTAATGCTCTTTTCACCGTGCACTCAAGTTGGTGCCACGGAATGAGGTTCTTGGACGGAAGGGCCGCCTCGGTGCAGGTGTGAAATATGTACGTGGTCACTCACTGATATGGCTGTGTTCATCCAAGCAGATTTGTGATGTCTTGCAGTACGTCTCGAAAAAGGAATGCATCACCCTGCCTCCAGAGTTCGCTGCGAGAATAGGTAAGTTTTGCAAGGGACAAGACTCAGCATGCTGGAAACGCAGGATATGGCATCAGCTGGAAACATAGGATAGCAGTTTTTCCCGTCCTTCATGCATTTGTCACCTCCGCACGTTCGTAGTGGGGAGCTTTCTAACAGTGCGGCGAGTGTGTGTCAGCTTCTTCCACCGATCGCAACCTTCGCTGCGCCTTACTTTCCTTGGAGGCGTGTAAAGTTCAGCAGTGCGTCCCAGGCTTCTTTCTCGGTGCAACTCCGTTTGCTATTTCCCAACTTCTCTTGCTACTCTATGCTACGAGCGCGCGCTCACCCAAACCTCACGTGTGTTGCGAGGTGCATCCTCGTTCAGGACAGTTTGCCAAGCTTATGCTTTTTCTCGCAACACGAGCTTTGGTGCTTCTGTTGACGTTTTGGTGAAGTGGACAGCAATGGAGGTGTGCGTTGGGTACTGGGCGCACGGTGAGCAGGTACCCTTTCAAGTCGGACCAGCCAATACAGCTGACCGATTGGGAAGTCTACATAACTGAAATAGCAAGTGACATCATTGCCGAACAAAGTCCAAAACGCTTGTATCAGGTAGTTGCACACTGTGCTCGCTGCTTTCGGGAGCAGCCTTTAGTTCAGTCCCTTGTGAAGAGACCATTGAATGACAACAGTAGTTGCTGTGCGCTTACTTTTGAGTATGCATGCTTGCTAGGTACGAGGCAAATTTTACGAACTTCTGATCAACTGTATACCGCCTGAGCTCATTCTCAAGGTAAGTGAAGGAGCTCTCTTCCATATTTTTTTGGGTTCTCCTGGAGCTCCTGCTGCGCATCTGTCAGCTGACTGTCATTTGTAATATCCGCACAATTTCCACAGAAATTATTGTTCGAGCTCATGAAGAAAATCGACTCAGAGTTAAAGCACGAGGTGCGGGTCTTAGAATAGTCACACTTTCACTTTGCCTCGCTTTACCCTTTGCCTTGAACGTCAGCCGGTCTGAGTTTCAATTTGATTTGCAGTTTCCACCAGGCGTATCCTGATCTTCATTGTGCATATTTCAGTAAACAGGTTTGTATGGACTCTTCTGCTCCGTGACTGAAAATGGAACCTGTGTTTTCCCACCCAGGTTTGTCATTGGGCTGCATATTATGAAAATCGTCTCCAGAAGGGAAGTAAGGCAATCATTCACTTAGAAGCTTTTGTTGCAAAATTCATGTCCATATACAAACAGTTTATCATTTCTTTGTTTGGCTGAGATGAAGCTAACGATACAGTATCATAAGCTCAGTGTTGTTATTGAGGATTCGCTTGCTTCTTCCTGATAGCCACAAGTTATGAGTCCTTGAGCATAACATGCAAACATACTCAGCAACGTCCACTGATCTAGCTGAGCTCTCTCATAGCCGGCTGCTGGAGACGAGCAACTAATGAATGGCATTCCACCTCGGTATCTGGATATGTATTTCGGGACTACACAGGCAGACTGTAGTAATCAAAAGCCAATAATGGTTCACTTGTCATACAGCTCTTCAATGACTCACAATAGACAATCGCTGTATTCATGTGCACAAGATATATTTTTCACCATTGTGGCATGGTCTCAGGTGTCCAGCATTGTACTTTGTACATGTATTCCGCGTGTAATAAAAGTGACTGTCATGCTTCTAATAAAATGGTTGTCCGGCCCTCACATCCACTCACAGCAAATGTTATGCTTCACTTAGGGTGGGCATGCATGCACCGAGCACAATAAGCAAACGTCTTTCCGTTCCGTCTTTGTGAGAACAAGCATAAGGGATAAGCTTCTTGCAATATTTTGGGGCCCAATAAGCGGCGGGTGCGTGGGAGTGACAAATTTTGGAGGGATGTGTATGAATGATGAGATGTCACTTTAAGGAGACGTGTGGTATTTTTGTAAAAAAGTGCATGCAAGGTTGCGGTACCCCCCAAAAATGTATTGCAAAAGCGGTTATGGCTGTTTTTCAATTTTAATGACCTCGCTAAGACCTGAAAATGGCGCGTCATCCAAAATGGACAGAAATAGACATCAGCCATCGTAGGAAACATGCTGAACTAGAGAGTGATGACAAATAACACCTATTTTGAAATCAAATCGGGACAAAATCATCAACCAAAATCATGAAACAAAATTATTAAAACTAATTGAAGAATAACTTTATGCCTATAACACTTAAAGGGCGAATTGATAAACTGCTCATACTGATCCTGCCGATGTTTTCAGTTTGGTGCCGCATACGTTTCGGGCCCAATATCTCGCGTTCTACCCATCCATTTGCTATGAGCCACAGCATGCATCATTTGGCCACCAATACGCCGAGCCATGGATCATGATTCGATATTCGGGTTTTGTATGGTTTAGCGCTGCGCGCTGCTGCACGCTCCCGCCAACGCGACCCACGATCATGTAGCCTCGATCCCAAGCATCACGAGGGGTGGCAAATGTCATCGCAATATCCACGCACATAAAATGAGCCACGGCATGCATCATTTGGTCACCAATACGCCGAGCTATGGGTCATGATTCGATATTCAGGTTGTTGTGTGGCACACCGCTCGAGCGCTGCGCGCTGCTGCACTCCCGCCAAACAACCCACGACCATGTAGCCTCGATCCCCCAAGCACCACGGTTGGTGGCCAATGCCATCGCACTATCCACGCACACAAAATGAGCCACAATATAGGGGAATATACCCGTTCGGCATATTCAGGTGTGTTATCAGATACGCGGTTGAGTGCTTACTGAATACCAACTTAAACTGAAATAAAGAGGTGTGATAACTTAACAACCTAAACCTAAACCCGGAACGGTCACACGGACTACTGTACTCGTACACGTACCCTAGTCGCGATCTCAGTCTGGACTCTCTGACTCAGGGGCCTGCCTGTCAGGGCTGCCTGGCCAGAACTCAGCACACCACCTCCACACTGGAGATGGTGCCTATGATGCCAGTAACACAGTGATAGTCAGTGCCGAAGCACACGGCAGATAAGTTAAGCAGCAGAGCTGCACCACCTACTGTGCTATTCTGATAATGTTCGGGCTAAAACTGCCAGATAAAACCTGCTACTGTAATTCTAAAGCTCGATTGAACCACAGTTGCCAACACAAACAAAGTGCAAATCACAAATTGAAGAAGTCATCTCAAAATTGAAAACAATTCCAAAACAGAGCACGGCAAACTGAGTGAAGCCCATTGAAGAAGTTGCCGTGGCCAAAGTAAAACCGTACACCAGCAGTCTGCTGGTGTACATCCAGAGTCACGCCGTCAGTCAACCTCGTCCATGCCAGAGCCATAGCCGGAGTCGTCGTCAGAGTCCCCCGACTGCAGCTCGAGGCCATAGTAAGAAGGGTTGTCGTAGAAGACAGCTTGCGGGTGGAGAGGTCGGGTAAAGATGTCGGCGATGTTGTCGTTGCCAGCCCGATAGAGCGGGACCGTGATGTCCACCCCATAGCGGTCGTCAATGTAGAAAGCACCACTACGAGCGGCGCCGTGATCCCCGTTCAGGGTGGGCCACTCCAGCTCCTCCGGCTCATAATCTGGAGATGGCGGAGCACCACCGGGCGAGTGCGGAGCCCAATCGCGAAATCAACGACCCGGGTTGTGGTCACTGCCGTAGCGTAGTGCCCATCCGGCCTCCAGTAGTCTGGCGGAGGGACCGCCGTCGGCTGCACCCCTTCAGCAGGCATGCCGCCGCTCGAAGCCCCACCGAGTCCGGCTGCACCGGCGAAGCTGAAGCTCAAAAGTCCCAAGAAGCAGGCAAGTAAGATTATATTGGGCCGAAGGCCAGGGGGCGGAGCCCCGCACCCCATTACCTGTCGCTTGGGCGGTCGGTCGACGCACCACACGATGTCGCCACGAATGATTTCTCGGAAGTTGATTGAGCAAGTTCTTCCACCTCCGAGCCCGCCAGGAACTCGTCGATGGAAAGATGCTCGCATGCCTCCGCTGGCTCCAGGAGTGATTTCGCGACCGGCTCGAAAGAGCACGTCGCCGCCGAGATCAACGGGTCAATCGTCATGGAAGAGTGATGGGAATGATAGATATGCGTGCTATGAACGCAGGAAGCCATCACACGCCTGATGCATCCCGGTGCAACTCGAGATGTCGATTTTATAGTGAAACCCAAAATGCCTTCCGCAGTTTCGCGTAATAAGAAATACCCTACAGATTTTCGGGATCGGTCGAGATGAGCTGATGCTGAGCATACGGGATGTTAGATATATGTGTTATGAGCTCAGGAAGCCATCTTTACGCCTGATGCATCGCGGTGCAACTCGAGATATCGATTTTATAGTGAAACCCAAAATGCCTTCCGCAGTTTCGCGTAATAAGAAATACCTACAGATTTTCGGTTCGGTCGAGA
>LGRX02001660.1:32311-54905 GCA_001247695.2 Cymbomonas tetramitiformis | reverse complement strand
GAAATGCTTGGGCGGTTTTGTCCTCGATTCATACTGAGCTGACGTGACACGTGCATGAACATTTCTCGTATGTCGGATCCGATCCCAGATCCATCGACGTACGAGAAATGCTTGGGCGGTTTTGTCCTCGATTTATAATAAGCTGACGTCAAACGTGCATACACTTTTCTCGTATGTCGGATCCGATCCCAGATCCATCGACGTACGAGAAATGCTTGGGCGGTTTTGTCCTCGATTTATAATAAGCTGACGTCAAACGTGCATACACTTTTCTCGTATGTCGGATCCGATCCCAGATCCATCGACGTACGAGAAATGCTTGGGCGGTTTTGTCCTCGATTTATACTGAGCTGACGTCACACGTGCATGAACTTTTCTCGTATGTCGGATCCGATCCTCGATCCATCGACGTACGAGAAATGCTTGGGCGGTTTTGTCCTCGATTTATACTGAGCTGACGTCAAACGTGCATGAACTTTTCTCGTATGTCGGATCCGATCCAGGATCCATCGACGTACGAGAAATGCTTGGGCGGTTTTGTCCTCGATTTATACCGAGCTGACGTCACACATGCATGCACAGTTACTGCGTCTCAGCGCCCCAGTTGGTGCAAGCGAGCGGAAGCCATTCTTGAAGAACACTTCTAAGAGCTAGCACTTCGGAAACTGCAATGACCTCAAGAAACCGAGGCGGAAACAACGCGCCCGCCAGAACCCGTGGGTCGAGAGTGTCCCGAAACGCCCCTGAATACCACCGCTGCCATGTCAATGGATGCGACAGTAAACTAATTCCAGCGCAGACTTGTAGGGTTTGCAATAAGAGCTTTCACTTTAGCTGTGCGAATAAACAGTATCCGGCGGTGCAGTGTGGCGAATGCAAAGAGGTACTGGCAGAAGATAGGTGCTGCTATTGTCAAAAGGGGGCTTTCGTTACGCGATGCAAGGTGTGCGGGATTCGCTACCACCCTAAGTGTCAAGAGGCAAGAGGCCTAAAGAGAGATTTGTTCAACCGCGGTCGCGAGGAATGCGTGGAGGAGCCTGGCGGAGGAAGATCGGAGCCCCCTGTCGTGAACATGCACGACACGGAGGCGACGAAACGACTGGGGGAGCTGCCAGGTCCGAAGACCGCCGTGAGGAAAGCATTAGATTGGAATGCTTTCGATCATGCCCTGACAATAGCATACGATAGATGCTATACAGGGCAAGAAGATGGTGAGCACCTTTTCGAATCACATGTTGGTAGAGCCTATAGTTATGCGTATGGATAATGCCCGAAACCCTGCTTGTGTAAACGCGCATGGTTTTGGTGTGGTATGAATTAGGCGGGCGCGACGTGCTGCCTCCGCCCTCACCCCCTCCGCTAGCACCTGAAGTCTGCTGCTTCATCTGCCAGGAAGACGATGGACGTGGAGTACACAAGTGCTCGCACTGCGGTGACTTCTACCACAACGTCTGCCTTCTAGGCAAAGGCATCGAGGAGCAGAACAATTGTGGTAGACCGGAGTGCATGGCGAAGCGCACGGTCTACCCAACCTCGCAAGCGGAGAAGGACGCTGCGAAAGGACTGCCGCTCTCAAAAGTAGGCGCCCTGCTGCTGGAAGGCGCGCTCAAGCAATGGCCACCGCCCCTTCAAGCGGCCACACCCCCCGTGGTTGGTGAGGGGGATGTGGAAGCGCCGTGGGGAGCGGAGCAACCCGCGGACGCTCCCGCCCCCACGAGCACGGAGGTTCTCGCGGCGGGAGAGCCCGCACCGGGGGAGGTGGTGTTGGCTCCGCCCCCAATCACGGGGAGCCCCGCGGCGGGAGAGCCCGCACCTGCGGAGGTGGTCGTGGAGGATGCCGCAATCGCAAAGGGTCCCGCGGCGGGAAAGCCCGCACCGGCGGAGGTGGTGTTGGCTCCGCCCCCAATCACGGGGAGCCCCGCGGCGGGAGAGCCCGCACCTGCGGAGGTGGTCGTGGAGGATGCCGCAATCGCAAAGGGTCCCGCGGCGGGAAAGCCCGCACCGGCGGAGGTGGTGTTGGCTCCGCCCCCAATCACGGGGAGCCCCGCGGCGGGAGAGCCCGCACCTGCGGAGGTGGTGGTGGAGGATGCCGCAATCACAAAGGGTCCCGCGGCGGGAGAGCCCGCACCGGCGGAGGTGGTAGTCGCTCCGCCCCCAATCACGGGGAGCCCCGCGGCGGGAGAGCCCGCACCGGCGGAGGTGGTCGTCGCTCCGCCCCCAATCACGGGGAGCCCCGCGGCGGGAGAGCCCGCACCGGCGGAGGTGGTCGTGAAGGCGCCCGCTGCCGCGGATTGGCCGGGGTGGGCGAAGGCCACGTTGGAGCAACGTGTTGCTTTTTATCCCCGTTGGGTGCATCACCGTGATCTGCCGCAGTTAGCACCGGTGGTGTACGTGGCGGGGGATGGGGTGCATGGGAAGGAGGGGTACACGGAAAAGTCCAAGGGGCGTTTCGAGAGGGGATCCGTCGTGTATCACCAAGGGCAAGTATACAAGGGCGCGTATATTGCGGGGACGATCTTGCACGTGAAAGACCGTGGGTGGTTCACCATATGCGGTGGGCCAATCCACGGCAAATACGCCACCCCGCACCTTACGCACATCTTCAGGATGAACCGGCTCAACCAGGGGAGCACGGATAAGGCCCGTGGTGCCGCCCACTTCAAGACTGAAGAGGGGTCGGACATCGTGTACGAGTGCGCGAGAATCTTCTTCCCGAAGCTCATCAAGCTGCACAAGCACTACGGCTTGGAGAACGGTACGGCATTCTCTTTGTTTGTGTGAATCGGTACTCTTGCGGGGGGTGCTGAGCATGCTTGCGGTGAAATTGCTTTTGTCTATGTGGTAGCCCCCAATTTCTTTTTGACAAGCTCGACGTCCGATTGTGGGCTCTTCACAGGTGTCTCTTTGCCTCCGATCGTGAGGCAATTGACGGCAAAGGATCTTCAGGGTGACATCTTCCCCTCGCCGCACTACACGCAAGATGACTACGTCTTCGTGGACATGCTTGCTCGGTGGGGAGGGGGTGCGACTGCAGAGCCGCAGGGTGGTGCGTCGGCGATTGCCGTCCCGGCGGTGGACGAGGGCGAGGACGTGGATACCGCCGGCACCCCACCGAGGAAGAAGTTGCGGAGCCAACTCGCGGGAGCCAACTCCCAGGGAAACCCGGCGGAGAGGTCGAGCCTCCCGCGGATACGGCAGCCGGCGGGTAAGGTTGGTAGGGGCTTGAGCTCGGGTGGCGGTGACCCGCAAACTTCAGCAAAGGGTCAAAAAAGGGGGAGATCCTCTGCTGGCAGCGGAAGCATGCCGGCCTCGGGGCGTGCGTCAACGAGGGGCGCGGCGCCGGCGCCGTCAACCCGCACGGTGGCCCCCCCTCAACCGCTTGTCGCTCTGTCGGAGGTTACCGAGGCGGCCCCACCGGTGAGGGGAATCACGGTGGAGGAGCTAACGGCGGTTTTAGCGAGGCAGGAGGAGGCGAGCCAGAAGATGCTGAAGCAGCAGGAGGCGCACTTCACCCAGCAGCTGAAGCTGTCTGAGGAACGCCAGCAGCGGGCCTTGGAGCGCCAAGTGGCGGACTTCATGGCAAGCCCAGGGGAAGATGCGCCCAGCGCGCCGACAGCCGAGGCACCTCCAACCCTCCCCCCCAGCAGCAAAGCCCTCAGCAGCAACCTCAGGCGGTGCCTCAGGCGGTGCCGATGCTGCAAGTAGGACAGGAAGCGTCCCAGCCTCCCTTGTTGCAGCAAGCCTTCCAACCGCTGCAACCCCAGCCCTTGTTGCTGCAACAACCCCAGACGCAGCAGTTGCAACAGCTCCAGCAGCTCCAGCAGCCCCAGCAGTTGCAACAGCTCCAGCAGCTCCAGCAGCCCCAGCAGTTGCAACAGCTCCAGCAGCTCCAGCAGCCCCAGCAGTTGCAACAGCTCCAGCAGCTCCAGCAGCCCTTGCAGCTCTTGCAGCTCCAGCAGCCCCAGCAGTTGCAACAGCTCCAGCAGCTCCAGCAGCCCCAGCAGTTGCAACAGCTCCAGCAGCTCCAGCAGCTCCAGCAGCTCCAGCAGCTCCAGCAGTTGCAGCAGCTCCAGCAGACCCAGCAGCTGCAACCCCTTCTGCTGCAAGCTCCCCAGACTTTGCAAATGCAGCAGTCCCAGCCCATGCTCCTTCAGCAACCACAGGCCCGACAGCTCCAGCAGCTCCAGCAGCTCCAGCAACTCCAGCAACTCCAGCAGACCCAGCCATTGAATACCTCGGACTTGGGTAGGGCCTCGGGCGTCTCCATAGAGGAGTTGCAGAATTTGCGCCACCTTTGAATTTGAGCACCCGCCACCCGGCAACGGCTAGTGCCCCATGACTCCTGCAACTGCAAATAATATGCGTATCATTAGGGCAAAGTAAAAGTATGTTGTAGTCAGTTTACTGACGAAATTAGCCCCCCAACGCCCCGTGAATGTGACCCGATGTGAAATATCACTTCTCGATGCCTAGTAATAACTTCTAGATACTTCTCACAACTTGTAATAACTTCACCGTATCATTTGCATATCTCACGCGCCCACGAGACATGCATTTTCTGTTTTCCAGTCAGTTTACAGACGAAATTAGCTCCCCAACGCCCCGCGAATGTGACCCGATGTGGAATATCACTTCTCGATGCCTAGTAATAACTTCTAGATACTTCTCACAACTTCTAATAACTTCACCGTATCATTTGCATATCTCACGCGCCCACGAGACATGCATTTTCTGTTGTCGCAGTCAGTTTACAGACGAAATTAGCTCCCCAACGCCCCGTGAATGTGACCCGATGTGAAATATCACTTCTCGATGCCTAGTAATAACTTCTAGATACTCTCACAACTTCTAATAACTTCCCCGTATCATTTGCACATCTCACGCGCCCGCAAGATATGCAATTTCTGCTTTGCAGCCATTTTACAGACGAAATTAGCTCCCCAGCACCCCGTGAATATGTCCCGATGTGAAATTTTGCTTCTCATTGCCTACGGATGACTTCTAGATACTTCTCACAACTTCTAATAACTTCCCCGTATCATTTGCATATCTCACGCGCCCGCAAGATATGCAATGTATGTACGGCAGCCCGTCCGCGACCTGTAAGCAGCCCTGTGGCCACTACAATTATCAAAAATATAAAATATTGCCTCTAGATGATTTCTTTTAACCACTAAGTACTTCTTGAAACTTCTTGCGACTTCTAAATGTCATTTTCATCGATTATGCAATCCGGGCCCACCTAGCCGTGCTACATGCCTGCACCTTAAGTATGTGTCATTTGGGAACAAACATGGTCGAGCTTTTGAGAAAACCTGTTTTGAAGTATGTGTTAAGAGCGTAGTTTATATAGTTTGAAGAATGATTATCATATATCCTTAACAGTGTGTTGTGGCATAGAGGCTTCACCTTAACTATGTGTCATTTGGGAACATACACATGCCGATTTGCTAAAGAGGGGGACAAATCTAAAGATTTCCCCCCCCCAACACCCCTACAGATTGACAACCCTTGGGAAAGCTTTCCATCCCTATGGAAACGGGTGAAAACCCTATGGAAAAGCCCTATGGAAAAGGGAAAATGGATACTGGAGGTTATCTCGAAAACAAAAATTTTGAGTTTCCATCCCTATACTCACCCTCGGGAAGGTTTTCATTATTTTCCAGGGCATTCCATAGGGTGATTGTGCTTTCCATAGGGTTTTCCAAGGCATTCCATAGGGATGATTGTGGCGTCCATACCTATGGAACGTTTTCCATAGGGATGGAAGGAATCGTATGGAAAATATCGTATGGAAAACCCTATGGAAACCCAATGGAAAGTCCTAGAATATCAAGCGTTTTCCGTACCTATGTTATCCCTATAGCCTTCCTATGGAAAGCCGTATGGAAAACCCTGTGGAAAAACACACGGATCTGTTCCGTCCCTATGATCACCCTATGCTTGCCCTATGGAACCTAATAGGTCATACCTATGGAAATCTTTTCCCCAGGCATGGTACCCCTTGGGAAACCTGTTTCCATACGGACGGTGTACCTATGGAAGCAGGTTCCATAGGCATAGTACCCCTTGGGAAACAATCTTCCATACGGTCGATATACCTATGGAACATTTTTCCACAGGTATGGTATCCCCTGGGAAAGATCTTTCCATACGGACATTATGGTTGCCTACGGAAGACGGGCCCATACACTTAGCGTCCCTTGGGAAATAGGTTTCCATACGGCCGACATACTTATGGAAAGGTTTTCCACTGGGTGGCTCACCTTTGGGAAAGATTATTCCATAGGATGGCTATACCTATGGAAACACAATTCCATACGTGCTGTATACTTATGGAAAGGTATTCCATACGAATATTATACGTATGATTCCGTTAACAGCATCAGGAGTATACCTATGGAAACGCTTTCCGTAGAGTGACCCGCCCTATGGAATTCATATTCCATACGGTTATTATACTTATGGAGAGCATTTTCCGCAGGTGTACTATACCTACGGAAAGCTTTTTCCCCAGGGATACCATGCGTATGAAAACCGTATATTATAGGTATGGAAAACATCTTTCCCTACGTATGTTATCCGTATGGAAACTATTTACTATAGGCATAGTATAGGTATGGAACCAGTAGATATATATGGTTTCCATAGGCACGATATAGGGATAATATCGGGATGCTATACGTATGGAACTTAATTAATATTTACTTTCCATAGGCACAGTAGTGGGGCAGTATAGGGATAATGTACGTATGGAATGCTAATACTATTTCCACAGGTATAGTACAAGGATAATACAGGGATACTATACGTATGAAATGCTGGTCATCAACTTAATACACAATACGTAATAACGTTTGTTCCATTGTTCCAGTCTATTTCACATCACATATCTGACAAGTCTAGAAACGTTAATATTTTTACTATCCACAATACAATCCAATCGTAAGTAGGGCTGCCCCATTCGTAGCCTAATTCGCTCAAAACAAGGCTCTAGTCCGAAAATTGCCTCTAGGGAATCAACCTAATCTCTTTAAAACAACGTGCAACAAGCGAGAAATCTCGGCGTTGGTCTTGGAGTAAAACCTTCCGAGATTTTCCACTCGCCCATTCTCATTCGATCTGAAAAAGCAAGTGGAACAATAAACCAACACTTAGTCAAGTGAGAAACTTCACACAAAAGCACAACAACTTAGGTTCTAACTTAGAAAGGGTATAGCTTTTACCTTAAGTCTTGGCGTTGGTCATGGGCTGAAAATTTGCTTTCTCTATTCGCTCCTTTTCAACCGATCTGAAAGATAAAGCGCAACAAAGAAACCCACGCTTAGTAAAGCAAGCACATAACACAAACGTGCAAATCTCTCTACGCGAGGTGACCTTAATAACTTATACCACGCAGTCCTCTCGCCTAAACCAATAGGAGAGCGGATAAAAGACACGCTCTTCCTGAACGTTTGCTGATTTCAAAGCATGCCTTTGAAATGTCATTTTCTTTTTATATACTCTCTATACTCTCTACGCGAGGTGACCTTACTGATTTATACCACGCAGTCCTCTAGCCTAAACCAATAGGAGAACGAATAAAAGACACGCTCTTCCTGAATGTTTGCTGATTTCAGAGCATGCCTTTGAAATGTCATTTTCTTTTTATACTCTTTTTATTCTCTACGCGAGGTGACCTTAATAATTTATACCACGCAGTTATCTATCCTAAACCAATAGGAGAACGAATAAAAGACACGCTCTTCCTGAACGTTTGCTGATTTCAGAGCATGCCTTTTAAATGCCATTTTCTTTTTATATACTCTCTATACTTTCTACGCGAGATGACCTTACTAACTTATACCACGCAGTCCTCTAACCTAAACCAACAGGAGAAGGAATAAAATACACGCATTGACACTTGCTAAAAATCCATTGGGACCATGCCTCGATATACTCGGTTGGTCGCGCGTTGCCCCGGGGTGGGTGGAAGGGGGGTACGGAATCGATCGCGGATTGAGGGGGGGGATCAGAATTAACAAGAAAAACGCGTAAATACCTTTAACCCGTAAAAATCTTCATTTAGGGTTTAGGTGGGCGAAATGTGTCATCAAGGGCCCCACCGCTAGCAGCGTGCATATTTCGCGAGCGAATTTTGTGTAGACGAATGCAACGGGATATTATTGTAACACTCGCGTGCCATCATATTGCCGATATGCCAATATACATTGTATCGATGCAAGTTACCGCCGATGTGTCGATATATATCAAGGTATGGCATCGCCTGTTGTTTTCGGCGCCACGGGATTTTTTCGGGTTTGCCCGGGAAATTGTCCCAAGCCCGGGAAACCGTGCCGTGGGCCGAAGGCCCGCGGCAACGGGCGCCGCCCGTGAAAAGGGAGGAAGGGGGGGGTGTCCGAAGGCCCGCGCCCGCCCGGGAAAAGAAGAGGGGGAGGGGAAAATTGTGGGTCGAAGGCAAACCACGAATTTAAAAACGAATATCGTGTGAAATGCACGTTTTTACGAAGCGGCTTAAAAATAATCATACCCAAAATCACGGAGCGCCCGCTCGCGCAGAGCATTTTTTGTCGGCCTTCGGGCTCATCCGGGAAAACCGCGCTTGCGGCGCCACGCCTTTCAGCAGTTTCTCGGGCTAAGATCCTATGAACTACGCAGCCCAGGCTGTAACTTTCGGTTGTTTCATGTGCGTACGAACGTTGAAAATCTCTTGAAACGAAAGCATCACACTACCTGCACGCATAGTGAAGCCATTGTTAGTATGGTGGAGACACACGCACCTAAATTTTCAACCGACAAGCAGACTCGAACGAGCACGGCTTCGCTAAAAAAAGGTACATGCCACAACAAACTCTATGATGCGCCATAGCATGGTATGCAAAGACCGGGGAAATATCCCGCCGGGGACAGTCCCCAGTCGCGCTGCTACCATTCGAAACAACTTTCATTCAAATTGCAGGAAACACCCACATCCAGCACGTTACAGCACGAACGCAACTCTGAGCGGCAAAATATCCCTCGAGGAGCAGTCCTCGATCGCGCTGCTACTTAGCCAAACCCGCAAACAAGGAGACGTGGGTGTAACGTGCGCTTTAGACGCATGCGGCCAGTAGCGAAAAAACCGCCGTCCTGCATACGATTCGAAGAACTTGCACATCGTACCGCTGGAGCCGCCGCAGATCCGTTCACACGGTCAGGGGAACAAAACCAATCCTAAGCGAATGAGAATGCCGAGTGAAAAAATATAGATATACTGTCGATGAGAACGCAGGAGCAACAAAAAAATAAGAAAACACGTTTAACCAAGAAGGCCAAAGAACAAAAATGCCGGAAGTAATGACCGCAATGAACTACTAATAGCACCGCCAAAATCTGCTGCTGGTGCTGCGAGAACTTTGAGAAAATGAAGGTATACACCGCGAGGCTTGCTGTTCAAACTTGCCTTTGAAAGTTCTCGTCGAGTGAGCGCACATTACCTATATGTTAGCATCATATGGCAACGCAACGCAACAGCACAGCGCACACCCCGGTCCCCGGACCCGCAAATCGGGATGTGTCGAATCGCGATTCTTTGTCCTCGCTCGACATTCACTTTTCCAAAACATTTTTTGGGAAAATATCCCTAAAATTTGGGTGTCCCTTTATATATAGGCTTATAGGTTTATGGTATATTATCAACAATAATCGCATATACATGGCATTCTAAACACACAACGAACATGGATTCTACATGCATTCTAATACCGTCATCTATTACCTTTGGTCGCCTAGTATTTGGTATGACTAGAAATGCTAGCACTTGGGCGGATGGTAACTTCCGATATATGCTAGCATGTCTCACACGTTCCTTCCCGCCAAAATCATGCGCAAGAACTGGAGAATTTGGGTTTTGTTGCACAGCTACATGCCAAGAAATAATAGCAAAAAACAAACATCTTGTCCTGATCATCCGGTTTTCCTTATGTGTGGTCCGTCTCTTAAGCGTGAAAAATCTTGCTATCACATCCTTGATTCGTCCATTGCTCGCAAGCATGCCTGGTCACGCCCGCTCCCTCACCCAAACAAACTTGTCACAAATCATGACTACAGCCCATGATGTACCTATGGACGTCTGACGGGGGGAAAACCAAACACGGACACCTAAGGCAAGCACATGCAGGTGATTCCAACTTCACACATGCAAGCGCGGGCAGGCGAGCAATTCGCACAACACTCTCATTTGTATTTCGCGAGGCCCCCAACACCGGAAGCCCCGTGGTTCCAGGTCGCCTCGTTGAGGGGACTATCTGCACGGCGAGAGACCTAGAGCCGAAATAGGCCTGGCCATTACACGCGCTGAGAGCCAGGAGGCGCGCCCAAACGCCTGATCAGCACACCAAAGGGCCGGCGTCCCGTCGTTTATGCCCGCAGCGCACACCTGCAGCGCCCGTCGCGCGCCCTCGTCTTCGGGATTTATTGCCAGTGCTTGCTCAAAACATCCTACGGCCTGCGTTCCACCTCCTCCCCCAGAATCAGCTGATGTGGCCCACTGGCTCTCCCTCTGAAAGAGAGCCGGTTGTCAGGCTGCTGTATGTAAGGCTGCACGTGTCACTGCGCACGCCAAAGCGCAGCACAGCCGGGCATCTCGGGGTGCCCACGTCGGAGCCACGGGTGAGAGTAGACGCAAGGGTTGTCCTCACACCTCCTCGAGCATATCAAACGCCTCCTGCGAGCCCGGCGGCAGCAGCTCTGCTCCATCCCTGCTTGCCACAGCCTCCCCAGCCCCCTCCGCCGCTTAGCCCAGGATGGAGTCGTCACGCACCAGACCCATGCCAGAGTCCCTTTGTGCCGCTGCTGCACCACCGCCAGAAGCTCTAGCCCCGGAACCACGCGCAAGTGGGCTGCCTGTTCACGCCCTTCCGGCGCTTCCAGGAGCACGGAGCACCTGGCTCGAGCGTGGCCAACCCACTAGAGGCCCTGGGCACAGACAGGCTGCCGGTGTCTGATCCACACAGCCAGCGAGGGTGTAGGGAGCACACCGAAGGGCCATCCCCCAGCTTTTCAGCGCCGGCACGCTATCCGGGTTGATCCCGAGGGCCGTGTCAAACTTCTGCACGGCAGCATACTGCAGCTCCTCGGCAGCTTCCGGCTCCAGCCCCCCAAGCTGCACCAGCTTCGCCCGGAGGCAAAGAGCGCTCCCCCTGCGCCACGCCCGCCTCCGCGCAAACCTCGGAATCCTCCCTGGTATGCTCCTTGGTATGCTGCAGGGGGCGCAGCCAACAGAGGCTCTACGCAACCTGCACGGGCTTTTGTGGGCGGGCGGGCGGGGGCGGGGCGGGGGCAAGGTGGTCGAACCAGTTCACCAGCGCGCGCTCATCCTGCGGCTGTAGCTCCAGCACCTTCTGGAAGAGCCGCCTGCGGCCTCCGCCCAAATGCCGCTCTGAGCTACCATCTGCGCAACCTGCCTGGCGCCTTCCATGTCCCAAGCCCGTCAGGGAGCGCCACGTGGCATAACCTCATTCCTCCCTCAGCGGCTCTAAAAATGGAGCACCGATCCTCGCACCACTGCCACTGCCAACTGTAGCGGCTAAGGCATGCCCGGCCTTCAGCAGATCGCCCCACGAAGGAGGCAGCCACAGTACACCATTTTCAGGATAACGCCCGCCTGCCAGAAAGCGCCTCCCCTGCACACCATGCGGAGGAGGTGGGACACCGAGGCGTACCCCGCAGTGATCAGCAGGTCCTCGGCATCCTCTAGCGTGGCCCGCGAAGCGTCCTCCATCTGCCACGACCCCGCTCCCGCTGCTCGGGTCAAGCAGCGCGCTGCCGGGCCGACGCGAGCGCTTCTCCTCTGAGGGGCCTCTCGTGGGTTTCGCAAGCGGACATGCGGCTTCGGCCCGATGCATGCCAGCGACGCCTCTGCCTATAGGCTGGTGGGAGTCTGCCGCTCCGGAATCGCCCAAGACCCGCACACTCAGTCGCTCGAGACCCGCACACTCGGTCGCTCGAGACCCGCCCACTCGGTCGCTCGAGACCCGCACACTCGGTCGCCCGAGACCCGCCCACTGGTCGCTCGAGACCCGCACACCGGTCGCCCAAGACCCGCACACTCAGTCGCTCGAGACCCGCACACTCGGTCGCTCGAGACCCGCCCACTCGGTCGCTCGAGACCCGCCCACTCGGTCGCTCGAGACCCGCACACTCGGGCATCCAACGCCGGTGGCATTGCACACCAAGAACACCTGCAGCCCGCGGTTGGTCTCCGCACCACAGATTCCGAGGAAGAGGCCAACAAATCGATGGCGCAGCCTCCAAGGTCGAACCCCGAGTCATCGTCATGGCCTCCAGTCATCGTGCGCACAGGCATGCTGCATGCCGTGCACTGGACCCGTTCGACCACTCTGCTGGATACGAGAGACACGAGAGACACGAGATGGCCCGCAGGTGACAGATCCCCAACAGAACGGTGATGATGTCCCGAAGTGGAGATTCTTTGCATTTCTGTATCAAACATGAGTATAGACGATTCAAGCCAGATGATGGGCGGGCATGCTGGATTCAGCGCTGTGCAGTTGAAGGTTTCGCGTGTATCTGTGTACTGCGTGTATCTGTGTACTCGCGTGCATCTGTGTACTTTCGCCTGTATCTGTGTACTTTCGCGTGTATCTGTGTACTTTCGCGTGCATCTGTGTACTTTCGCGTGTATCTGTGTACTTTCGCGTGTATCTGTGTACTTTCGCCTGTATCTGTGTACTTTCGCGTGTATCTGTGTACTTTCGCGTGTATCGCGCCGAGTGCAGAGGGCAGCGGGGAGTGTGCCTCCGACCTCAGCGCGGCTCGGCTCTCCCAGTCCCTTCTGCGAGGATGTCGCCTGCTGCAGCGCGGTGGCCAGGCGGACCTGCGAGCGCCCGACCAGCCCTCTCCGTCGCCCACCATCCAGCTCCGAGTTAGAAGGGCCCCTCCATCTGGGCCCTAGTCCCTGGAATTGGACGCTAGAGCCCGGCAAGGCAAGACTCTGTCGCACTGCAGCCTGCCACCCAGCCGTTCCGGCTTTGATGCCTTCCCTTTGGGCCGAGCGACAAGGCGCGGCCATGCGGGGCGCGACACAGAAAGAAGGGTTGATGGCGCCCACATCGTGCGTGTGAACATGTATGACCGTCTGTCCACAGCATTTGAGCCAAATGCCTCCTTAACACTGTAGCGCGCGAGAAATCAGAAATCAACGCGTGCTGAGAGCATTTCCGCATTCCAGACAACGAGTAACGATATACAATCGATCATCCTACGGGGAAGGGGGCGTTTCAGGCCCTTCAACGGCTGAGATTTTCCTAGACGGGAATTGCTTCTTCATTCGGTTTTTTTTTTTCTTGATCCGATTTCAGAATCGGATACCCAGCGGAGAGGGCTACAAAGTTACTGGCAGACTTATATCTGATTTTTAAGTATGGCCACATCAGATGCGTCGCGGATTTGATTGACGCATCTGACGTGGCCATACTTAAAAATCAGATATAAGTCTGCCAGTAACTTTGTAGCCCTCTCCGCGGGGTATCCGATTCTGGAATCGGATCAGGAAAAAAACAAAAATTGTGGCACTAGTTACATTTCCCGTCTCGACCAATAAAAATGCTTACATTGGACTCGACAATTGACTATCCAATCATTCACTGCGCGCATGTCGCGCGTAAGCTATGTATCGTCCATTTTTTACATATCGTGCGACAGAGATTCTATGGAAAATGCCAAAAACTAAACAGGGAAAAGTCCGTGAAATAAATCTAGTTCGGAGTTTACAGTGACAGCTCGAATGCAGTGGACAGACGGTCATAAACATGGCAGTGATGAGACCCAAGCAGCGGGCGTGGCCTCCACACAGCGGGGATGGCTGCGATGGACATGCCGCCCTGGCTGCAGGAGTGACGCCGAGGAGTACGGCCCCACATGCGCATGCCACGCGCCACGCAGCACATCCGCCGGTCAGAAACGCATCCTCAAATGCACAGGCAGGGCGCCCCCGGCATCCACCTCGACAGCCTTGCCCGGGCGCATGTCCATATCCGCCCTCATTCATGCTCCCACAGACCATCCTCCTGTCACGGAGCTTCTCACGAGATGGAGGATGGTCCCTAAACGCGGCAGCACGGCCCTGGGAAGACCTGGCGCCTGCTCATGCCCTATAGCCCGCACCTTGAGCTCCCCGTGCCCGAGCAGAGTGTTCCCCCTGTCGCGCGTCCCCATCCGCCAGCATGCGCCCTTCAGTCGCCACGCCGCACTTCCTTTTACCTCTCCGAGCCAGCTCATCCCGGCGACTGCCACAGGCGTGCGAGTCACGGTGCGGGTGCCACAGGCGCGCGCGTCATAATGCGGGTGCCACAGGCGCGCGAGTCACGATGCGGGTGCCACAGGCGCGCGAGTCACGATGCGGGTGCCACAGGCGCGCGAGTCACGATGCGGCTGCAAAAGGCGTGCGAGTCACGATGCGGGTGCCACAGGCGTGCGAGTCACGATGCGGCTGCAAAAGGCGTGCGAGTCACGATGAGGGTGCCACAGGCGCGCGAGTCACGATGCGGGTGCCACAGGCGTGCGAGTCACGATGCGGGTGCCACAGGCGCGCGAGTCACGATGTGGGTGCCACAGGCGCGCGCGTCACGATGCGGGTGCCACAGGCGTGCGAGTCACGATGCGGCTTCTGCTGCGTGCGCCGACAACCGCGATGGGCGTTGGCCGTGTTTCGCGTGCAAGCTGATCCGGGTGACACCTGAATCAGCGCCAGGGGAGGCGCGTCAATACAAAGCAACTCACCAATTGCCGTATGCTGGCAGCATTTCCGGTGCTGCGGCGACTGCCCCTTCAAAAGCCCGGGACTGCACTCCCTCTCCAGCCCCTCCCCCCTGCAGAAAGTCCTCTTAGGATCCATCGCACGGCGGACTCAGGTGCACCGAGAGAGGCCGCAGGCGACATGAACCGGGCCAGGCGTGGCCTATGCTCTCTCTCACTTCAGCGTGTGTCACTGGCAACTGTGGTCCATCCGAGAAGGGGGGCTTGCACCGCAGAGAGGTATGCCCGGTCCGCTGCTTCTGGATCTCCCCAGGCCCCCCTGAGCGCGCATTCTCCAGATGCTTCAATCCTATCACCCCAAACCCCCTCTCCGCTCGCCCCTGCCCTCAATCTGCTTCTCGCGCTAGCACCAAACAGCAGCTCCCAATGTCACAGTCGCCGCTCCGCAGGGTGCGGCCCGCGCCCGCTACCTTGCGTCGACTTGGCCGCGGCTTGCCTGCAACCCCGTATACTTACATACGCTTTTCCCTATTCTGGGCGGCCGCCGAAAGCGCATTCCAGCTCCGTTGCGGCTGCCCCTCGCGCTGGCTCAACCCACCAGACGCGCATTTCTGCGCACGCCATGAGCCTGTGCAGTGCACCCCAAAGCGGGCCATGGCGCGCGGCGCGACCTGTGATCTGTGAGCCCCTTGTGTTTGCTGTGTTACAAGCTGCTGCCACTGCTGCAGACACCTTCGGCAGGAGGGGCCATGTCGAGGGGAGGCGGGGGGCACCTTCGGCAACGCGTTGCTTGGCAGAGGTGATCTTGTCACCATTCTCCAGCCCTTCCATTGGCTCCGGGGAGGGGGAGGGCGCCGGAGCCTGCGCCGAACTGGATGGCGGAGGAGCACTGCTCCCACCCATGGCCGGCCCAGGGACCCTAGCTGGTCCCAGCGGACGTGCCGGGTCTGCACTCACCGGCGCGGCCGCGCTGCCCGCCACTTTCAGTTCCCCACGGGCGGCGGGCTGCTCCGGGGATCGCGGCTCTGGCACCGGCCCCTCCGGCTGCAGCGGGCCCCTGGCTCCCTCGGGCGCTGGCGTCTGCTGCGCACTGGCGGCCTCTGCTGGCCGCCGCCCCTCGCCCTCATCGGCGGGCAGCGAGGCGGGCTCCTGGTCCCAGGGTGACGCCTCCCGCGGCCCCGCATCCTTTGCTTCAGCCGGAGGCTCTGACTCTGCCTCTCCCGCGGGCTCCGGAGTGCCCGCGACGTCCGCAGAGCCGGCCTCCACGTCGGGCTCGGGGGAGACCATCGCCAGGTCCGCCACGAACTGCATCTCCGAGGACAGAGCTGGATCCAGGTTGCCGGTCGCGGCGCTGGATCTCGACGATGTCTGCTCGGGTGACGTGGCCGCATTTGCTGCACCCTCGGCGTTGCTCTCGCGCAGTACAGCTTGCATCGCCGAAAAAGCATCCTCCCTGCTTTAGTCGCGGTGGACCCCGAGGCCCCACTCCTCACCACCGCCACCCCACCCTCTCCTCAGCCGCCACCACGACCGACAGCTAGGCAGATGCCCCTCCTGTAGTAAGGCTCCCTGGCAGTGATCTACACACCTGGTCCCTGCTGTCGGCAGCCCAGCGCCAGCAGGACGCGGAGGAGGCACATCAGGGGACCCTGCCGGCGATCTCCCGGCCTCCGCCTGCAGCCAGCCCATCGCCAACGCGCCTCACATTCCGCTGTCACCTCCGCCGAAGCGCATCTCGCTCGCGATGCTTCCCCGGGGCCAAAAGTATGGCCACGCAAAATTCTGAAGGAGGATCCTCGGAGGTAAAGTCGCGCCGCGAGCGGTGCTCTGCCTCTCCCACGCCGTAGACACAGCCCTCCGCAGGTGTCGGGGCTCTGGAGTGGAGGAGTGCTGTGCAGCACACACGCTGCTGCCTTACAGTTACTCTCGAGCCCCACACAGAAGGCAGAGGGGCAGCCCTCTTGCGCCCAGTGATTACTTCCTTCCTTACGCAGCAAGCCTACTTGTCGACGCCTCGGGCCACGTGCCCTCGGGCATATTCTGTGCAAGCCAGCATGGCAGCGCTGCTGTTGCATCAGATCGCCTTCTAGGCCAGGAAGTGGGACCCCACCTCCGTGGTGGGCGGCAGAGGAGAAGGCTCAGGCTGCGTGGTGGGCGCGGCAGCGCTGCTTGCGGGCGTGCTTAGCAGCGGCGCCAGGATGCTCAGCAGGTCCGCCTTCGTGAGGGCGGTCTCCCCGAGCGCGCCGGGCGCAGGCTGCTGCGGTGGGCGCGGCTCCCCCACCGTCGCCTTCATCTCCTGCGAGAGCTGCTGCGACACCGCCGCCAGCGCGGAGTCCAGCTCACGGCGCGAGATGCCCGCCTTCTCCGGGCTGCCAGCTCCACTGCCGAGGGACTCAGTCGCCACGGCTAGCTTGCCGAGGGCCTCCCGGAGCTCCTCCCGCATGGCGCCCTGCTCCCGGCTGGCTGCCAAGTCGATGTCCCGCGCGAGCGCTGTTCTCAGCTCCTCGAGGTCGCGCCTGGTTCGCCCCGCTGCCTCCTCCGCCTGCAGGCGTCGCAACACCCTCGCAGCGAGACGCTAAGCAGGCGCCAGCACCGCTCTCCCCACTGCCATCGCCAAGCGCACCCGTTGGCACTCACAGATATCCCGGGCGCAAGGGAGCACCCTGAGGGTGGGCGCGCGGCAGACTGTTGGCCTCAGATTCATGTCCGGGTGCAGACTCGCGGCTGGGGCTGGGAGCAGGCTGCGTGCAGTGTGCAAAGTGTGGATCAAGGGGGAAGGGAACCTCTGCGGCCAGGCTCTTCTCGAGCTTCGTCGTCACCGTGTCCAGCTCGCCCTGCACCCTCACCCCTCCTCCAGCCCCCAGGCCCCTGCCCTCTGCTTGGACCGTCTGACCAGCACTCTCATCATAGTGAGATGGAGGTGAAGGGCAAGGGGGGTAACGCAATCGACAGGGCGAGCTGAAAGCGGTGGATGAGAGGTGAAAGATAAGGACGAGATGGAATAAAAGCAATGGATGAGGCGGCTGAAGCGAGGAACGAGATGGAATAAAAGCAATGGATGCGGCGGCTGAGGCGAGGGACGAGATGGAATAAAAGCAAGGGATGAGGCGGCTGAAGCGAGGACGAGATGGAATAAAAGCAATGGCTGAGGCAGCTGAGGCGAGGACGAGTTGGAATAAAATAAAGGGATGAGGCGGCTGAAGCGAGGGACGAGATGGAATAAAAGCAATGGATGAGGCGGCTGAGCGAGGAGCGAGATGGAATAAAAGCAATGGATGCGGCGTGAGGCGAGGGACGAGATGGAATAAAAGCAAGGGATGAGGCGGCTGAAGCGAGGACGAGATGGAATAAAAGCAATGGATGAGGTGGCTGAAGTGAGGGACGAGATGGAATAAACGCAATGGATGATGCGGCTGAAGCGAGGGACGAGTTGGAATAAAAGCAATGGATCTGCTCCCGGGTAGGAAAAGGGGGCTCCGGCGTGCTGCTCGGGGAGCCGGACCTGTATCTGCGCGAGCCTCTGGCCGAGAGCTTGCCACTGAATATCCGCGAGCTCCACAGTGCCCTCCTGGGGCGGCGGGAGGCTCTGCACCGACTCCTGCTCACCCACGGTGTGCCCCCCCCCCAACCCATCAGCGACCTCCATGGCACCTCTGCGAGGAGGCTAGGGTCAGCACTGACTCCTGCCGTCCAGCCTACTCGACCCCCGTGCCTGAGCCTCCTGCCGGGCGTGGAGTGGCCTCTCCTCAGTGCATTTTCATTGGATCGCCAGCGCCTCCCCTCGTGGCCACCCTTTGCAGCTCCCTCTGCCAGGAAAATCAGGAACTTGCAATCCATTCCCGTCACCCAGCCCCCATTGGCCCCGGCGAGCCCGTGCCACTCGAGCGTGGCCCGGCTGTCCCGCCTCCGCAGACCACCGTGTTCCACGCAGTGAGGAGACAAAGGGTCGCGCACTCGCACAGCGGCCGCGATGGCCTCGGAGGACATCCTGGCCACCTCGTCCGTCATCCTCATCAATGACTGCTCCGACAGCTCAGCCTGCAGCGTCGTCTGAGGCTGCATCCGACCATCCAACATCCGTCAGCACCCGTCGCTTTCACGCAGTCACTCCAGGGGGCGGCGAGGTGGCCTCACCACCATCGGGAGAATGCGCTGCATCGGCAGCGGCGCCAGCGACTCTGCATCACACCCAAACACCCAATCGCCGCGCGCATCCTTTCAGCCACCCGCTGTCAAGGGTAATGTCACACAAAAAGCACTAAACGTTCATCGTCGAAAACTCGATACCAGCGAATTCCTGCGAGAGCTCGCTCAATCATCACGCAACGGTTGAGATGCTTTGGCGATATTTAGCGAGTGTCCGCCTACTAGGATAACGTGCCGATCCTCTTAACTATTACAGCACCTAGGGCCCGTCTGACACTGACGGTCCCAACACCGTGATACGAGTGGCATGATGACTACACTGCATCTGTATCGTTGGGTGCCTTTGATCCTATGGTTCGGATCTGTTCTGCAGCGGTTCAGGCTCTGAACATAGGGTTTCCCAGGGTTTCTTCAGGGTTAGAGCTCCAGTGAGCTCCAGTGACCCTACACCGTCAGACTTACCACCAAAATGAGCTGCAAAGATTGCAGATTCCAACAGGAAGGCGCGCATGGGGTTTAAAGTGGACAACATGCCGCCGCCGTGACCGGAGACGAGGCCCCGGGAACTCACCCACAATCTGCCCCACGGCGAGACGAGGCCCCGGAAACTCACCCAAAATCTACCCCACGGTGAGACGAGGCCCCGGGAACTCACCCACGATCTGCCCCACGGTGAGACGAGGCCCCGAACTCACCACGACCTGCCCCACGGTGAGACGAGGCCCCGGGAACTCACCCACAATCTGCCCCACGGTGAGACGAGGCCCCGGGAACTCACCCACGATCTGCCCCACGGTGAGAATCGCCTCACTCGAGCGTCCAGCCTGCCCAAAATGTCCCGCACATCCCGCTGCCTGATGTGTGGATCTCTCGTCCCTGCCAGCGGGATGGCGGCATGCCTGCCCACAGCCTGGCCGCGTCCCAAAGCCTGGCCGCGGCCCACAGCCTGGCTGCACACATTGGCCGCGGTCCACAACCTGGCCGCGTCTCACAGCCTGGCTGCACACATTGGCCGCGGCCCACAGCCTGGCCGCGGCCCGCAACGCACATCCATTCCCTCCACTCTGAGATGTGACCGAGCCCGCCTGCGCTTGAATAGGAGGGGGCGCAAGGGCGTCCGAAGAAGTGTGCATCCAGCGGTGCCAGCGAGGGAACCCCACAACCAGGCCGTGATTACACCAGATCATGTGCATCCAGCGGTGCCAGCGGGGAACTACAACCAGGCGTGATTACGCAGATCATGTGCATCCAGCGGTGCCAACGAGGAACCCAACCAGGCCACGTGAGATTACACCAGACCATGTGCATCCAGCGGTGCCAGCGGGGAACAACCAGGCCGTGATTACACCAGATCATGTGCATCCAGCGGTGCCAGCGGGGAACCCCACAACCAGTGCATTGATTACACCAGATCATGCATCCAGAAAGCGGTGCTGCGAGGAACCCCACAACCAGGCCGTGATTACACCAGATCATGCATCAAAAGCGGTGCCAGCGAGGTGCACCTTACAACCAGGCCGTGATTACACCAGACCATGTGCATCCAGCGGTGCCAGCGGTACCTTACAACCAGGCCGTGATTACACCAGATCATGTGCATCCAGCGGTGCCAGCAAGGGAACACTGTAGCGGGCCGTGGTGCACCAGATCATGTGCATCCAGCGGTGCCAACAGGGGAACACAACCAGGCCGATTACACAGACCATGTGCATCCAGCGGTGCCAGCAGGAACCCCACAACCAGGCCGTGATTACCAGATCATGCATCCAGCGGGGAACTGCGAGGAACAACACAACCAGGCCGTGATTACACCAGATCATGTGCATCCAGCGGTGCCAGCCCAGGGAACCCCAACCAGGCCGTGATTACACCAGATCATGTGCATCCACAGCGGTGCCAGCGGTACCTTACAACCTGAGCCGTGATTACACCAGACCATGTGCATCCAGCGGTGCCAGCGAGTACCTTACAACCAGACGTGATTACACCAGATCATGTGCATCCAGCGGTGCCAGCGAGGGAACCGCACAACGAGGCCGTGATTGCACCAGATCATGTGCATCCAGCGGTGCCAGCGAGGGAACCCCACAACGAGGCCTTGATTACACCAGATCATGTGCACCCGGCAGAACATAGCATCGGAGCCGCGGCACATGCCCCATGAGGGAGGGTCTCACCTCGAAGCGAAACGCGTCGATCAGGGCATCCTCCACCGCTTGCAGCTCCGAGCGCAGCCCCCCTGCATCCACCGCCTGTCCGGACCTCACCACAACACTCGCCGCCTTTGCCCCTCCCCTGACCTGCTCCACGCCCCATCAACGATCCCACCCGCTGACCGCCCCCCTCGCATAAGCGAACTACACCGGGCGCCTGATAGGCCTCTATGCTGACACCTCACCAGTACACTTCCGCGTGGCACACTGCCTCTTCTGACAGCATGCACAAACCGCACATAGAGAGATATATCACCTTTCTCCACTAACGAGTGACGTCACGACTGCCCACACGCAACAGCCCTAGCATGCCTGCACTGCTCTGCCGAAGTGGTAGGGATGGGCCACGTGGCGTCCCAGGCGCCTCTCTCGCCACCACTCCTCAAGCAGGGGGAGGATGCGGGGGCAGGTACAACTGTCGCACCGATTGAGTCTGCCAAGCCTCTGCCCGTGGACGCTTCCAGATTCTGCAGATGGCACAACACAAGGAACCCTCAGCCGCTTCCATCCGCCCCCCTCCGACTATGCAGCGCGCATCGAGCCACTTGCCCAAGCGGCCTAATCTCTGTTGCGCTGCTTGCGTGGCGCGTGGCGCAATGGCCCATGCCGAAACCCATACGCCCGCACCACAGCGTCCCATCACATGCCAATTCCCAGTCGAGTGCGAATGTGGGTCGGAAGGCGCAGCACCTGCATCATGTTCTCCAGAGCATCCAGCCGTCGATCCAGCTGCCCCTGCCACCTCACCAGCTCCGCTAAGACGCAGCCGCTCACCTTCCAAGGCATGCGCTTCGAGCTGAGCAAGCAACCGGACTAGGCGTTGCCACGGTATTGCTAGGAGAGGGGCTACCTCAGGGTGCGCATTGAGGGGCTACCTCAGGGTGCGCATTGCGGGGCTACCTCAGGGTGCGCATTGCGGGGCCACCTCAGGGTGCGCATTGAGGGGCCACCTCAAGGTGCGCATTGAGGGGCTACGTCGAACGGCACGTTGGGCATCTCGCTGCGCACGTAATCAACGAGCTCCATCAGGAACTCATAACGCGACACAATCAACACGGCCGTGCGATAATGGGACTTGAACGGACTGTCGGGGTCGCTGCTGTAAGCGAACACCCCCAGACCGCTGCTGCGGATCCGCTCCCAGTCCTCGCAACGCCGGCGGCACCAGTTGAGGAACCGGTCATCCCGCGGAAACTGGAGCTTGTCCTTCACGCGCAATGACGTGCCCTCCTGAACCAGGTCACCGCCACGCTCTTGAAGGGGCGTGTACTGCAAATCGGTACTCGCGCCCAAAGTGTCAGACTGCATCAAACGCTGCATCTGCCTTTTGGACGCGGCGTCCGTGCTGTTACCCGAATAGTTCTCCAACATCTCGCGTCCTGGATACGAGGGACTGGCCGGATCACGCAGAGTCAGGCCGTGAATCGCGCCCGACATAAGCTATAATCAGCAGGTAATCGCTTATAGCTTATGTCGGG
>LGRX02001660.1:0-31927 GCA_001247695.2 Cymbomonas tetramitiformis | reverse complement strand
GCGGGCTGGGGGTGTTCGCTTACAGCAGCGACCCCGACAGCCCGTTCAAGTCCCACTATCGAACGGCCGTCTTGATTGTGTCGCGCTATGAGTTCCTGATGGAGCTCGTTGATTACGTGCGCAACGAGATGCCCAACGTGCCGATCGACGCTACTTACGTCTTGATCACGTCATACTATGTGACGGCGAGATGGACTAAGCAGCCCTTTACTCGCGCCCTCAAGGAGGATCGAGACCTGGTTCGGATGGGCTCAGAGGCGTTAACTACGGTCTCGGCGCGCCGTGAAAACCTGCGGCGCCTGGTGATGGAAACTTTCCCAACGATGGCCTTTCAGCGGGTGTTGGTGCGTATGGGATTGCTGGGTAACTCGGCTGCGCCGGGGGCGGGTTTATTTCCGGTCCCCCCGCAGCCCAGTGAGCAGCTGCCGCAGTCTCCAGTGATCCCTGATGTTCCGTCTGAGGCTTCGTGCCCTTGCCCATTATGCGGCAGTGCGGAGCACAGTTATTATGCCGGTCATTACACCCACACTGGACCGATTACTCGGGCGTGCAACCGGGTGAAGAGGGTGGACGGTGTGAAGAAGAAGTGTGTGAAGAAACACGCCTTTTCTGGTCCCCTTATGTCTCCGTGCGAGTACACGGGTGACTACTGAGATGTTAGCAAGCAATGTGCAGGTGATATCATTATGGTTGCCTTCCCTGAACAGTCTGTTCAAGTACCAGCTCCTCTGATTGAGCCATCTGATGGTTCAGTGTCTGGTTGAGATTCTGTCTGTTTGGACACACAGCCTGCACCCCCTACCTCTACTACACCAACTGCAGTTCTGTGCTCAACACAGCAACCTATGGATGCTTCTGAAGCCCCCGCACTTGTGGAGCTCTCCACCGCTCGTTCTCTTCACACTCTGCTCCTCAAGGAGCTTATCTACTGGTATGGCACCCCCCAGGGGTGCCCAGTTCCGGCTGGTACTCTGACCTTTGAGCCGTACACGGACAGTGCTCAAGTGGTCAAGAGGCAGCTATTGGCCATTGGACCCCGGCTATATTCTGGTTGTACACTTACACCAGATGAGTACGCCTTTCGGGAGCGCCTCCAGTGGACTCGCCTGCGGCTTTCGGTGCCCGCCACACTTATCTGGTGGTGTACACAGTGGATGGTTATCACCGCCTTCTGGTACTCAAGGTCCCCCCTCGGAAGTTCTCTTCTCCGAAGGCGCGGCAGCAGCATGCCAGTAGGCAAATGACTTATCATGACACCGGTGACGGCCTCTATGCCCCCGGTGTCCGGTACACGGAGGCCTTATATGACTGGTTCTTGCCATCTGAGGAGCCCCTCCGGCAGGCTTGTCGGGAGGGGCACCGTATGCACTTTGTGGCTAAGCCCGCTCGCTTCAAGCGGGACAACCACCCCACCTGTTACGAGCACTCCGACAGGTCGGAGGCTGATCTGGTCCGGTCCGCAGAGCGAGGTGTCCTTGAGGGCCCTCTTCATTATGAGCCCTGGTGTACCACCCAGATCGGCTCCCTGTACTGTCCGGTGAAGGACAAGTTCAGGAACATCTGGAATGCTCGCACCTCTCGGGTGAACGAGGCCATGGCCCCAGCTCCGGCAGTTTATGACTATCTGGAGCCAGTTCTTTCCTTGCAGCGGCCTAGATGTCTCCAAGGTGGCTGGGACTTGAGTGACGCCTTCTGGAACAATCCCAGATGGCAGCCGCATTGTGACTATATGGGGGTCCAGTTCCCTGTGTCCAAGTCCTTCTATCGGGCTCGCTATGACATGTCCGGTTTCTCCGATGCACCGAAGCACCAAGCCGACATGGCCCAGGTCTTCAAGCGGGTGCTGAATGGTACCGTGCACACCGATGGTCAGTCTGCTTGCACTGGTATCTTTGTGGACGACGGTCACAGTATCTATGACAGTGACTTGGGTAAGGCCGAGAGCGACCGACGTGCCTTTGCCGAGATCCATCAGTTGTCTTTGCTCGGGGTGCAGGCCTCGGAGCACAAGACCTTCTTGCCAGCATTGGTAAAGGAATATGTGGGTCGGGAGATCCATTCGGACAGCCAGACAGTCACCTTGCCCAGATCCCAGGCTGAGAAGTACAGCGCCGCAGTGTGGGAGTTGCTCCGGAAGTATCCTCCGGGCTCCCAGATACCGAGGCGCGAGCTGGCCAGCGTGGTCGGCAAACTCCAGTTCGTGGCGCCCCTGATTGTTGGTGGCCAGAATATGCTGGCCCCGGTGTATGCAGATCGGGATGCCTTTGTGAACCCTCTCGTGGCTTTGACACCTGCCAAGCTGCAGTGGGCTGACACTGTCATGGTGCATCTCAGTGATGGTGCCCGTGGTGAGTTGGCTCGCTTTGTGGACCACATGAATGGTGAACCGTCACGGCGCTACTACCTTTATGAGGGCAAGCCCGAGGTATCTGGTCTTTGGCTTGGTCAGCATTCCGGGGCTCGTGAGTACCTCACGGAGCATTGGCAGACTCCAGAGGGCATCTCGGCGCCTACTATGGATGCTTCGGGTTGGCAGGGGGGGATTGCTCTCCGTGACTGGAGGCATATCCTGTCTTTCCCGCCTGACCAGTGTGCGCCGCACAAGAGCTCCAACTTCCGTGAGGCGAGCACATCGGCTTCGGCAGCTGAGCTTCTGGGTCCAGACCACCGTGGTGAGCGGTTGCTCTTCCGCAGTGACAATTCCACCACGGTGTCGCTCATTAACAAGCAAGGCACCATGGCCCCGGCCCTTTGGGAGGTCGGTGAACGTATCTTCGCGGCTGCTCGCTTGTATGATCTGGATCTGGCCTGTGAGCACATCCCGGGAGTGGAGAATGGTTTGTCCGATGGGCTTTCCCGATATGTCCGCCGGAGAGACTACTCGGACTGGCAGTATCGCCGTGATGAGTTCCTCTCAGTTCAGTCGGTGTTGCCGACCCCGTGGGTACCAATGCGCATCTCCCTCGTTATTGTTCTGAGGTGGACAGCTTCTTCGCACGGGAGTTGGCCGGGGAGCACGTGTATGCTAATCCGGACTTTGACCTCATCAGAGCTTATTTGCTGCACTTCCTTCGGTGTCAGCGGGGTTCGCCGGGCGATACGGCGGGCACCTTTGTGTTGCCGGTGTGGGACACTTATGATTGGTGGCATTTGGTGAAGGGTGGCCGTGTTCTCCGTTACTACCCCCCCCCGCACAGAGTCGTTCACTACCCCGGCCTGGGAGCACTTGGCGCGCTTGGACGGCACTTATGGGTTTGGCGCTAAGCGGACCTTCCGGGGGCCGACCAGGTGGCCGGTGGTGGTTATTCACTTCCCGTCACTGTTGCCTTCCAGGGGGAGCTCTCGAGGTGCTGCGGGAGCTGCTGTACCTGGTCACCGTGGCCCTTGGGGGGGAGTGCCGGTGTTGTCTGGTGACGCCCGGCGAGATCGTGTGCTGCTGTCTACGATGCACCCGACTTCTGTGCAGGGCGTGCTCCGGTGTTAAGCCGGGGCTCACGGCGTTGGTCCTCTGCGGTGAGTGCTGGGCGGCTGCAGCTGGCTGGTCGGGCCCCTCGGCGGGTGCGTTGACCAGTCTGGTCTCCGGCATGATGGCTATGCGTATCCGGGAGAGCACGTCGGCTATACAGCGCCGGGGGGTCCGGGACTTCCGTGACTTCCTGGTGCAGTTTGCGGGACATGACTTGCCGGCGACGGTGCGGGACGTGCTGGGGTATATTGCCTATACCGTGGAGGTCCGGCCGTTTAGGCTCGACTCGTCCACGGTGCGGAGCTATCTCGGAGGTGTGACTGCATGGCATCTCGAGATGTGTGAGACTCTGGCTGAGGCCCCACTTCTGGAGGAGGACGGCACCCCGCTTTATTTGCGGGTGCCTACTAAGCATCCTTCGGTCCGGACGCTTCTGACGGTGTTGGACAAGAACTACAAGCGGCCGTCCAAGGCCAAGCGGGCTTGGACTCCGGCTCAGTGGTACCGCATATTTCACTTTGGCTTTTCCTTGGGTGAACGGTCAGGCAGGCACCAGCAGCTTAATATGATGCTGCAGACCTTCGGCTGCCTGCGGCCGGGGGCTGTGAGCTGCTTGCGGGTGTACTATGACCTCTACTGGGAGGGCCAGGTGTCGTGCATTCGGTGGCGGCAGCCCCCCGCCCCTACGGATCCTCATGTGCTCGTGGTGCACAATGATGAGGAGCTCTCTCCCTACATACGGGGGTCCTTGGTGTTCGATAAGAATGCTGATGCTAGGAAGCCCAAGCGGTTCTACATCCCCAACGGCGTCCCGGCATTGGGAGTTGCTCCGGTGCGGCTGTTGGAGGAGTATGTGGCCCGTGAGGGGCTGCCGTCTGGCTCGCTATTGTGCTGTGCGCCTAAGGGTGCTTCGGGCTGATATACCGGCCCGTACTCCGGCTTCGGCCGTGCATATCAGAAGGCCTATACCAGGGCGTTCCCCGACTCGGGGGATGCGGGTCACTTCGGTGGTGGCTCCCCGAGAAAGTCACTCGGCCAGTGGTTATGGATTATGGTTGGTCAAACCGGGTTATCTCGGATGTGGGTGGTTGGTACACGCCTAAGGTCGCTATGGACCTCTATTTCACTACACACAGGTTCACTATTCTGCGGGCGCTGCAGCAGATGGGGGCTGAGGCCGAGGGGGTGACTGTGTCGCATTTCAGATGAGCCTCCCACGGGCGGTGCTATCCTGCAGTACTTGGCCCGCATGGAGCAGGTTATTGCAGCAGAGGAGGGCTCTCTGGTGGCGCACTATGTGTGCGACAGGTACCGGGCTCAGGTGATGGGCTTGCCCGGCTATGCCGCTGCGGAATCGGATGGTGTGCTGTCAGGTTCCTCTGAGAACTGGCGGGACATTGATGGGGACGACAGTGGTGATGATTGTGAATGGTAGGCTCTTTTTGAGCCAGTGTACTGAGTTGGTGGTTATGAGTGGTATGCCCCTATGGGTTTATGCCCTTATGGGCCCTCTGGCTCTATTGGTGTATTTGTGAGTGGTATGCCCCTGTGGGCTCTCTGGCTCTATTTGAGATATTTGTGAGTGGTATGCCCCGATGGGCTTTCTTGCTCTATTGGAGATATTTATGAGTGGTACGCCCCTATGGGCTCTCTGGGTCTATTGGAGATGTTTATGAGTGGTGTGCCCTATGGGTAATGGCTCTTATTACTGCTTCTCTATCTGGACTTGCACCCTACTATACTTTTATGGAGAGAGTGGTGGGATCTTTGGACAGGCGGACGGATAGGACCACGCCTGTCCAGATCTTTGGGTTTGGTTTTCACCAGACATCTGTGTACAACTGCAAGTGGAAGAGTCACATATTTTTTTTCTTTTTCTTTTTCTTTTTCTTTTTCAAGTGAAATTGTTCATATCACGTGCAGTTGCTGTCTTAAGCATTTCGAATACAAGCATGCATCCGCAGAAAAAGTTTAGCTATAAGCGATGGAATTCAGCGGCAGAGCGGGGCTACCTCAGGGCGCGCATTGCGGGGCCGCCTCAGGGCGCGCATTGCGGGGCTGCCTCAGGGTGCGCATTGCGGGGCCGCCTCAGGGCGCGCATTGCGGGGCCGCCTCAGGGCGCGCATTGCGGGGCCGCCTCAGGGCGCGCATTGCGGGGCTGCCTCAGGGCGCGCATTGCAGGGCTGCCTCAGGGCGCGCATTGCGGGGCCGCCTCAGGGCGCGCATTGCGGGGCTGCCTCAGGGCGCGCATTGCGGGGCCGCCTCAGGGCGCGCATTGCGGGGCTAGCTCAGGGCGCGCATTGCGCGGGGCTTCCTCAGGGCGCGCATCGCGGGGCCGCCTCAGGGCTGGCAGAGGCTGCAACAGCCGCCTCAGGCGCGCATTGGCGGGCTGCCTCAGGGCGCGCATTGCGGGCCGCCTCAGGGCGCGCATTGCGGGGCTGCTCTGAAGGCGCGTGCAGATTATGGGCTATCGGGCCTCAGGGCGCGCATTGCGGGGGCTGCCTCAGGGCGCGTACTGCGGGGGCCGCCTCAGGGCGCGCACAGTGGGGGCCGCCCTCAGGGCGCACTGCAGCCGCCTCAGGCGCGCATTGCAAGGCCGCCCAGGGCGCTGGGTGACATGGGGGCCGCCTCAGGGCGCGGCATTGCGGGCCGCCTCAGGGCGCGCATTGCGGGCGCCTCAGGGCGCGTGACAGGGGGTCAGCCAGGGCGCTGCGCATTGCGGCCGCCAGGCGCGCACATGGGCTGCCTCAGGCGCGATTGCGGGAGCTGCCTCAGGGCGCGCATTGCGGGGCCGCCTCAGGGCGCGCATTGCGGGGGGCCGCCTCAGGGCGCGCATTGAGGGGGCCGCCTCAGCGCGCGCATTGCGGGGCCGCCTCAGCGCGCGCATTGCGGGGCTGCCTCAGGGCGCGCATTGCGGGGCCGCCTCAGGGCGCGCATTGCGGGGCTAGCTCAGGGCGCGCATTGCGGGGCCGCCTCAGGGCGCGCATTGAGGGCTGGGGGTACCCGAGGCGCTATCTGTGGAGGCTGCAGGGCTGGGGGTGGCACCAGGGTAATGGCTCGTGGGCAGTACCGGGGGGAGCTGCGCGGGGCTGGCGGTGCTCATCTCATCTTGTATGCTCCGCTGAACCTGCGACGTCACCTGCAAGCCCGCAGCTGCACAGCTTAGCGCTCTGCCCGCCACGCAAGCCTGCCTCCCAGCGCAAAGCCCTCTTCGCGTCTTGCTGCACTCCGCCTCCGTGAGCCCCTCTCCGGGCACCCGCCATCCCCTCGGCAATGACGGCCGCCGGCTCGTCCACGTTGCCTCTGACAGGCATTGCCGTGGGCAGAGGACCGCTGCATAAAGCCAAGGGTGGGTGAGTAAATCGAAGGTAAAGCGGACCTCATTCACGAGGCGGTCCATGTTCCTCGAAGCTTCCACCCGCTCTAAGCCCAACCAGCACATGCACACCCCTGCCATGAACCCGAGAGCTCCTGGTGCGCCGCCGCTTCCTTCACCAGGAACAATCGAAACACCAAGACTATCATCTATCCCACTCCCCCCTGGAATCACGATGAGTCGATTTTGGGCCCCCCGCAATCCCGCTGAGTCGATCTGAGTCACCCTTTGACCCCCCCTGCGCCACTCTCAAGTGTAGTCCTGCGTGCGCCATGACCCTAGATGTTTTAGGGTTGTGGGACACAATTCTGACGAGTCTCGGCACTACCTGCAGAGGCCTCTCGCGCAACCATGCCGGCGACGAGCCCGGCTTCTCGCACTGCGGACGCAGCCTGTGGGACAAAGACGCACACCTCCCCCAGCACACATATTTTCACCAGAGCCCCATGAGTGAACAGCGCGGACAGGCCTGAAAAACCGAAAAGCCTCGGAGTGCCCTCTGGAGATGGGAGCCGAGGGCGAGCCCAGCAGCTGCGAGCAACTGGCCAGCGGAGGAAGGTCGCGAGAGCCTATTCCGCGCCAGCTGGTCGGGCCTTCGCAGCAAGCCCCTTGCCGCAGCGGCTGGAAGAACTGTCCTGGCACGCAGCGCAAGGGAGCAGCCCACAGCCCTGGGGGCAGTCTCCCACCAACGAGCCGTCGTGATACTTCCCTTGCGGGTGGAAGACCCACCGAGGGATCCACGCCGCCAGTTCACTCGTGACAAGGTCAGGGATCGCAGTCAGCTGCTTGCAGAAGGCCAGATCCGAGCCCTCTAGAAAGCAACAGTCCAGCATTTGGCCCTGTAGCCGGCGAAGACTAGCACACGCGACCAGCAAGCGAGGCTTCGTGCGCACCTGCGAACTCATGATCTCGACGGAGGTCTCCAACTGGGTGAAGCGGCTGGTTAGGGTGCCCAGGTCACGGGAGTGATCCATCAGTGCAGATTCCACCACAGGTCGCAACTCAGCTACCTTTTCACGATCAGCCTCCTCTATCTGTCCCCCAAACAAACCTCCACGGTAGTCAGTCATCCACACCCGACCCTCTAAGTTACTCTACTCCTCCATCTGCATTCAATCTTTGCTCAAAACAACCTTCCCCGCCTTTATCGACACCTGACAAGGTATGTGAGAGCCAAGCTGGCGTAGTTGTGGGCCGTGGAGCCCGAAACCCTATCCAGGAAACCCTATCATGGCCGTCCGATGGAGTTCGCGAGGTAGGAGCACCTTCTTAGTTTAGGCGACGCAGCTAGAGACACACCTGAGCCGCGAGGCTGATCAGCTCCTTCTGGAGCAAGCTTATTTTGGCGAGCTCTTCCTGCACCACGGCACCGCTACTGGGCCATCAGCTCACGTAGCCAACAAGAGGGGACAGCAGCGCGAGCACTGCCTTGACAGCTTGCCCCAGACCTGACCGGGCGCCGAGCACTGCCTTGACAGCTTGCCCCAGACCTGACCGGGCGCCGAGCACTGCCTTGACAGCTTGCCCCAGACCTGACCGGGTGCCGAGGGACAACCTTAAGAGTACCCGCAGCAGGTTTGGCGAGAAGAAAAGCGGAGGAAAATCCTCGTTGGTGAAGAGCTCCGGCTTTGGGCTGCAGGCCTTCGTGAGGCCCCATCCCGCGATACTTGAGGCAGGGTGCGGCAGTGTGATAGGCAGAAACCAGCAGTGATGCAGCCCTCGGGTCGTCTTCACCGCTTCAGGCATGGTCACGTTTCCGCAAAACAGGAAGCTCCGCGCTCCTTGCACACCATCCAGGCAAGTGGCTGTCTGCCGTACGGAGCTCCGCTGGCATTTCAACTTTACTTGCACACAAACGACGAGAAGGGGAAATGACAATGGTACAGCCGGGCTGCCCAAAAGTAGCAACTCATTCGCTTGGTTGGACACGTGACAGAATGCACGGAGCACCGTTTGGTACAGAGATCCAGACAACGATGTTCCGTGGCATCCTGAGCGCACAAATGAACCACAACAGGATACACCAGGGCAGTCATCAGAATCGCACACGGATGCGCCCGCTGAAGTATACCTGGCGGCGTTGGGCATCCCGTTGGCGGGAAGCTATCAGGGCCAACACTGGAAGGACGATGGGAAACCAAATGAACAACATTTGCTCGGTGATAAAGACTGTAACCGCGCCTCCCACCGACCCGAGGAGCGCCGCAGCGTCAACAAAGCTCCAGAACCATCCCGTCGACGGGGACGGCTCCTGCAAAACAGTGACGAAACCGCTCTTAGCATACGGGGGTCAGGGCTTTAGTTGTGTAGTAGGGTTGAAAACGCTTACTAGACTTGGCAGAACTGTGGGGGTAATGCGCTTTAGGGAGCGCGTATGTGCACAGCGCAGCGGAGACTTTGGCGGATTACCTGTTGTTCGGGAACGGCGTTGCTAGTGAAGAGCTGGTTGGCAGCGACTCACCACGAACAAAGATATGTCAGTTAGTTCGCAGCTGCGCAAAAGTAAGAGCTTGCACACTTGGTATCCGGAAATGCGCAGATGGGTCGAAACTGCGAAGCGAGATAGGAAGAGGGTAATGGACGAAAGCGCTGGCGTCCAGTGCACCAAGTATTGAGCCGCAGTCGCTGGGCCGCATGCTTCGGAAAGAGGACTAGAGAAAGCCTGCGAAGCAGGATAACGCAGCAGAACTGTTGTAGGAAAGCCAATACCTTTTTGCGCTTGGTCAGTCTTATCTGTGTGCTGCAGAAACTCTGTTGAGGTTGAAACGACTTGTACGATAGGCGTGAACGCGCCACAAGTGGCTTCCGGGGATGTGAGCTTTTTCTTAACGTCAGTCGGTGAGATAGGTGGTCGATACTGCGCGCTTGTGTAACACACTGAAATCGTAGGCCGATACCTGAGGAGCTCAGCATGCTGACCGACGTGGTTTCACCCTAAGGCCTTGAGAAGAAGTTTTGCTGCAGCGCAGACGTAGGGTGCTGACCGATCAAGCGAATCTGTCTGTAAGCAAAGGTAATTCGCAGATGAGCATTACGTGAAGGCCGTCAGCGTCAAAACACATGCTAGCGATCTATCGAAATGAGTGGTGTATGGAGCAGGAGTGCCGATCGAAAACTTCCTCCTGCTCAATTCTAGGCGATCAAAATTCCATAAACTTGCCTCATTTTACAACCACAGGGAAAGGTAGAGGCCAAACCAGCAAGGTTTAGATTACCGAAGTTGGGGCTCTAGGTCTATCCTATCGAACTAGCTTTTTGTTTTACCAATACGGGGGTATTGCGCAATCAACTGGCACAAATAAAAATATTCGAGAGCGGCGGATTTGGGACAAGTCAGAGCCTCCGGACGCGGCGATTTTCTCCAAGTTTATCGATTTTTTAAAATTTTCTGTGGTAGTTCAGAGGTTCCAGGTTACGAGCTGCTCGTCGGTTTCCATTGCTTTCTGTCGAGAATCGCGCGATCGGCCGCGCAGCGGCCGAAGCTCGTAACCTCCGGCCACCAAATGCCGAAATGGCATAAAATACTGGTTATGTGGCACACATACACTATCTCTTAATCGTTTTGCCGAAGTTCCTCTATGGAGGAACTTCAGATTCCAGGGGGTCAACGATAGGGTTCCGCGTAGATTTCGGTACATATTGACTCTGGAAGTTCGATGACCAATAAGATAACATCTATATGGGTTCCTCAAAGGGACTCTATGAAAAAAATACCCACCTTTGAAGGATCAAGTTCACTTTTTTGTGTGTAAAAAACGTAGGGTATGTATTTTCTGCAGAAATGATGGGCCCTCATTGAGCATGTAGGGGACCAACCTAAATATTAAAAACACATATGTGAGCATTCATATCCCATGATATACATCTCAATATGGTTTTTAAACGTTGGGTGCACGACTCCGACCATTTTTGAGTTCATGAAATGGCATATGCCCATATAACAATATTCCTGTGTTATTATAAATTAAAGTGCCGAACTTACCCGGTGTTCCGGTGTGTAGTTAGCACTACATGATGCTTATAGTAGTAATAAACAATATCAAATATCAATATCAAAAGTAATAAGAAATATCAAGTGGCTGTCTTACACAAAGTGCTTGGCTCATACATCTGAGGAATATATTCTCTACACGAGGTGATGAAACTCATTCCAGCACGCAGGGCCACAAAGCCACACTGCACATTCTTGGCAGCCGAAGCGAGACTTGGGAGCCCTGTCGATAGGAATTGCCGGCTTTCCATTATATGCATGGGTGGATCGAAACTTACACCACTGGCATGGACTAGCGTCACCAGGCCTCCCAGGAATCTCCTTCATGGGATGGTGTCCAAGAGTGCGGCCTACCCAACGCTTCAGAAGATTTGGGGTGAGCCGCGGTGCACAAGTGGTGTGCAGTACAAATCCATTTGCATCCCTCTTTTGACCTGCAACAGAGCCACCAGCTAGAGCCGCCTGTGGGGCACGCTTTGCAGACCCACATAAAGCTGCGGCAAGCTGAACGTTGAACTCCATATGACTCAAAATCCGGCTCTTGGGCACCTTCCTGAGCTCGCACTGCCTCTTGTAAAGCAGATAAGAGTTCACAGCAGCGACACCTGTAGCCCATAAGAAAAGAGCCCACCACCACTTCCGTTGCCGCACCCAAGGGCCGTCGAACCTGTAGTGGTCTCGTAACTGGTCTGCGATATCCACACCATTCATGTTGTTGTTGTAGTCGTCTGCAGTGTTCAACCTCTCGAACTCGAGCTCCTGTCGACACTTGTTTTCAGTACTCCAAACAGTTCTCGTTTTCGTAATCATATGCACCTTGGTGTGTATCGACGATAAGAAGTGCACAGGTTTCGCGTCATATACAGAAGCTGCGATAATCTTAAAGTCCGCAGTGCGCGCAACTTTCACGCAACCTACTGCCTTCTCTAAGTCCGCCTTGCTCTTCGCCTCAACTTGAACGACGCAGTCTGGCACGCCTCGTGCAGTTGCCCGCGCGACTCCAGCCATAAGAACTTTTTCCTCATAACCCCACTGAAGAAAACGACGAGACGTGAACAGGTTGTCCATGTAGATTCTGGTCCACTGGAACTTCAGCCTCTTAATAAGATACAGGCACCTATTGTGCAGATCGGACGCGTGCTTCTGTGTTAAGGGCATAGGGGTAGGGTCGTGCCGAAAGTGAAAGGTCCAAGTGTACCCAGAGTCGCAAATACAATCCGCGAGAAACCCGTCACCTTCTTTCTTATATTTTATCTTGTCCTTTAAGTGGCTTCTGCCTTGAAACCCGCAGTCTTGCTCATCAAGAGAAACGTCAGGTCCCAAATACCACAGGCGCTCACTGTTATCACGGACTGCTACCAATAAGGGCTCGACCTTAAAAAACGGCTTGTTGACTGGTTCTGCCAGTGTGGGATCCTGAATGTGAAAAAAAGCCTTAAGCTCTTTGAGGCGCTGAAACCCACCAGGAAGTGCACTCTGTACACGCTCATCCCCAAATACAAAGTTGGAGGATGGGTTTGTGAAGTGCATCCTCATATCAGGAACAGGCGCCAGACCATTTCGAACATGTAACCCAAGGAGAGAGTCTATCTCAGCGGTCGAAAAGGGTTTGAAGTTGGGGTATTTGTCAGTACCAGCTCCGCATTTAATAGCATACTGGTTGGAGTGTGTTTTCCACTTCTCGCGCGCAGACATCGGAATGAATTCCGAAAAGTAATCAAGAGGAGTGGAGCGAAGGGGGTCAAGGTCTTTGTCCGCGACTGCACTGGGACCGCCCTTTGCTGGTCCTGTGTACTCAGGACGACTCCAACGCGCACTCGCTGCTTGCTCTTGTGTGAGCTCGATCCAAGGAGCGTCGGAATCTTGGGTTTTAGTTGTTGGGGTTTGAGATGGACCCACAACAGGAGCGGAGGAACCCTTAGCTGGCCTCGGCGGTTTACTGCGGTTGACAGTGGTGGACCCTACCCGTAGATCCTTGGCAATGGCCTTCTCTAAGCGATTGATAAGAACGCTCTTGGATCCTCCTAGCCCTACCTTTCTAGCTCGACATTGCTCCACGAGATCCTTGGCTTTCAAGGCTGGAAGTTTGGTTGGGTCGCTGATAAGAACGACAGGGGGCTTGTTTTCGAAGAGTAGGGTTGGCTCTGGTTTACACCGAGGACAAGCCTCTTGGGTGGCGCACATATGATGATAGTGTAAAAAGCATGTGGCACAAGTATGTAACTCAATTCCGCTGAGTCCTCCATGGGAGAGGCATTTGTAGCAAATAGCGTCGGGCGCTACAACTGTCTGTGGCGTCGGGACACTTGAGTCCATAGAGGCGCCCTGGGTGTCAGGCGCCAATCTCGCGTTGCAAGGAGTGCGAAGTAGGTTTGAAAACTGGATTGGATCTGCCTCAAATTGCACAGATGGAACACTGGAGATAGGAGTTTGTGAGCACGCGAGTGGCGATGGCCCTGGCGTAACCGCTGCAGCTTGAGAGGTTGCGTTTACAACAAGAGATACTTTGACCACTTCTGAGGTTGATAATATAGTGAATATAACACGAATCCCAGGTTCTGAAAGAGTTTCATTTGCTACATCGTTGTTAGGGGGTGTTGTAACAAGAAATGCACTCCCATGCACCCTGTCAGGAATAGCCTCGAAAACAGTTACAAGTGTTGGCGTAATAGGCGCACGTCGTTCCAAGGTTAACTTAATGCTAGTATCGACCTCTGGAAATTCTCCCTGCAGAGTGGTCTCAACATCTGCGACTCCCTCCAACTCGACATCATCTTGCTCAACACACGCATCAAGGAATTCGTCCCGTTGGTCCTCTAGGTCACAATACCGCCCCACAAGTATGGAGCCTGGCGACGCCACGTCTTCTTCAATGGCTTCCATAACACTCGAAAAAGATAAGTTCCACTCCCCAACGCTTGATATCACTCCTAAGGTCAAAATATCTGGTGGAACCCTGAAAAGCTGAAGTTCCTCTCGTGGTCTGAAAAACAACGTTTTCCAAGTGTGTTTTCCAGGTTTGGGTCGAGCCATTAGGCTAACCTAAAATGCCCGTATTGGGCAGGCAATCAAATGCCTAATGCCTGACTCATTCATGAACAATTTGAGCCATTACATGCATGATTCCGATTGGTAGATTTTTTACAATTGATGATTAATTAGGTGGCAAAATCTGAAGTTCCTCTATAGAGGAACATAAACGATAAGGAGATAGTACCCCCCTAACTACCCTAACTACCCAGCAATCACATATGTAGAGCAAGACTAGGATCTCGGAAGGGAGAAGCCGCGCACTGCACGACGGAATCACCAGATAACCTGTAGTGCGCACAAAGCTCATGAAGAAACAAGCCAAAAAATCGGACGATGTTAAACGACACAAACACTGAACCGTCCGCAACCGAACCCGACCAAAAGGCCATCAAAAAGCAAAAGCTTGAGCGGCAAGGGAGGTGGGTGGGAACACACCCTTCTTCGAAACAAATCAAACTGCGGAGCCGAACTCTCACAGAGTTCGAAACCTTATACCACGCAGTGATACCTCCTTTCCAGTATGTCACATAACCGCAGTTATGTGACACGCATACACTATAGTACCCCCCTAACTACCCAATCACATCTGTAGAGCAAGACTAGGATCTCGGAGACGGAACAAAGATCTGATTGAAAGACCCGTAAACATGCCAAGCTCCAATACGCACAAACATCAACCACGAATCATCGGTGTAACATGCGTGGTACATCTTGACTTGACAACTCAACGAGCATCGAGCTAGCAAACGTACGATCCATCATTGCTTTTCGGCACAGTGCCAACGGCAATCCCTTTGTTGTGCACATTCATTTTCAACATTCTTTGCAACCAACGAGCGGTATGAACCAAACCCAATTGAACATGCGAGATCTTAGCGATTGGCAACAACTTCCGACAACACGTTGAAGTGGCTTTAAGCCCAAGCAATTTCAAGTCAGATCTCAACTCTAGTGAGGAGCCACGGCAATAAGCCTGGTAAAAAGCCAACGCTCACACGGGTACTTCACATTCCCCTCTTTTTGACGTTGGCAATACGCCAAATCAAAAGCGAAACAACACGCTTAAATTACTTCTATGGCTATAAGCCAAATATGAACATTCATCTTAGCTGGCGATAAGCCGAGCTATCTTAGCTGGCGATAAGCCGAGCTGCCAAGGCGAGAAGCCAAGCTCTTCCATAGCAATACGCCAGGAATTAGCAACGTTTACCGTTGTTGGGAAATATTCCCTGGAGGGCTTGAAGCCGCTCTCTGCTCATTCGAATCAAAGTGCGCCCTTAGCGGGGCCACCCAGCACTTGCCCTCTCGGCCTGCCTCGTGGCTACTACTTTTCTTGCCTTTTTAAGGCGGTGTTGATCCTCCTCATTCTGAACAACTGGCTCCTCCTCAAACTCTTGTGCAACCTGCCATCCGAACTGAAAAGCGCCGTGGATTACTTGCGCACGTCCCTCTACCCAAGCGATACCATCCTCCAAAGTAGCTCGCGCGCGCTCTTCAACGACGCTGAGAGTTGAACTTCATCAAACGAATCTGGCTCTAACAACAACGAATCTACCCGCGTCTTAGCCTCGAACAAAAACGAATCCACTTTGTCTATACTTTCGAATTGACGCTTACACGATAAATCCTCTACTTTTGCACCACCTGCCTTCGAGTGAGCGTAACCGCCCGATAACCAAGAAACAAGGCGTTGTAGCCCTCTTCTAGTGGGCTCTATCGGACTATCGCCCTCACCGATTGCAAAACTGAGTCGAGATTCGTCGCATTTTGCGTTGCCCTACAGTAATACTGCATATTTAAGAGAACAGGGATATGCGGTCAGCCAGCCTCATCGGAAAAAAGTGAACCCCCCCCCGCCCCCCAACACGCCAGCGGCGCTTAACGAAGCGCGATCCAATAAGGTCAGCGATAGCCAGGTTTGTTCCTTATTTGCGACCATACCATATTTAATACATGGTTTAACATGGTTTCCCAACCATATTTCCTCATCTAGCCAGCTCCCGTTCTCTTATTTGGACCCATTCTCTTAACGATTTGAAAAGGCTCAGGGTCATCGTAAAAACGCGCCCCCCCCAAAAAAAAAGAAAAAAACGCTGGCTGGTCTCTTATCGTCGATTCTCTTAAAGGTGAGGTATTACTGTACTACGCTGCTCACAAATCAAAGTCGCAAGGTAGGACTGGACTGCTCTCGTGCTATGTCGCTCTCGGACAAATTCGGAATCAAGGCGGAAAGCTTCTCCTTATAAATTCCACGGGGAGCCCAATCTTTCCCCCCCACTGTAAGGGGGGGACGGTGGGTCACCCGGCGTTCACCCCTCGACCTGTGTTGTCACCAGTCACCGTGTCACCGCTCACCGACTCAATAAAACACTCTGCTCCGTATTTTATCTCATCTTAGCACACAGTGAATCTCTGCCCCCTGCCATTCTGTTTCACTGCTTCGATATATATATATATACCCAATCATATATATATATATCCCCTCTTCCGTGAGGTTATCAACCACCACTTGGGGAGATTTTCGCTTTGATCCTTGAGACCGCACCAGCCCCTCTCGTACAACACCTTCGACGTCCGCACCAGCTTCGTCTTATTTCGTGTCGGCACCAGTCTTCACCGCAGCATTTTCCCGCGTTACCGTGCGCCGGATTTCACTACCGCCTTGTTGAACAATCCGAGGCCAGGGTCGCACCAACGCCCTCATCTTCACATCACACTGAACACTCCACCGTACGTTATCCATGTCATGGCATCTGCTAGCCGCCGCAGTCGTGGTGACGTGCTCCGCTTTGCGCGTGCGGCATCTGCTTCGCCCACGCCTACATCTTCACCGCAGTCTGGCTCGCAGACACGTTCACCGCGCACTGGCACTGCCGGTCTTGATCCGGTGGTGCGCATGAGCGCGCTCATCAACAAGCCCAACTCCATTTCGCTTGCTTGCTGCCACGTCTGCGCAATTTCGCCGCGACGCCTCGGTCTGGGTTTCTACCCCTGTCCGGGCTTCTCAGCAGCACGAGTATAGCGAGCGCATGGACTACGCCTTCAGCTATGGGGAGGAGCTGATAAGGTTGCTCCGCTCCCATGGTTTTAAGCCCCAGAAGGGTTTCACGCTCGACGGTTCTGCTGGATGTGACACACCGACAGTCAAAATCTGTCACTTGTCACTTCCTATAGTAGGCTGGGTGACCGTCACCAGTAGACGGGAAACACCCGTTAGTATTTATGTATACCTCTTTTATCAATCTGAGACTTTTACCGTTCTGATATCGAAACCCTTAACTCAGGGTTTATTCTCCGTTATCCGATATATACACCCGACTATATATCTGACAGGTTTGGCCCCACTTACGCTTTATTTAGCCACTGCGACACCGCAAGGATGATTGGCTAAAGCCAGACGCTTGGGATGGAGTGAGGCGCTCCGCGCGTGGAAGTGCCGGCAGTCGCGGGTATGGCCTAAGTTTTGTGGGTTGATTTACGGCTAGCTGTAGGCCTTTGAGGACATCTTTTCTACGGGATTTAACGTTGGATTGGTTTACGCATCCTGGTTGGTCACCACACCGTTTCGTATCGGCCGCCATCTACCACACGACTTCTCGGAATTTCTGCTCTCTCACGGCAGCCGTATCGACGACCCGCCACATTTCTTGGCCGCCCAAGACTACCGCATTTTTTTTCCACGTCTTCTTGCCTCACTCCACCCATGTAGTCTTCTTCATCATGGTTGCTTCTACTAGATCGACGGCTAGCATGGCGCATCGCCGCCGCACATTAAGCACAATCTTTGACTCCGTTGCTGCCAGGCATGCCAACACGCCCGCGACCCCGCCAGCGGCACAGCCAGCCGCTAATTCGGCGGGGGCTACATTTTTGGCATCGGTACGCACCCTACAGCGGGAGCACTTCGACATGAAGGTGGCGAAGCACGTCCAACGCAAGTTGTTCGACGGCAAAGAGGGGAGATTTTCCGGTGCGGAGCCCCACGCGGCGGCCATCTTCACGAGAATGGTGTCTGCCCTGCAGGCGGCATTCGTCACTGAGGACATCGGTTTTCTCCCGCTCTTCACGCTGGACGACGCTACCTTGGCCGTCCGCGTGGAGGCCAACAATTTATTGTTCTCCACGATCGAACTGCTGATCGACCCCTCGTCGCCCGCAGCGGACTGGTTGGACTCGTCCCACGCCAGCTTCCCGGCAGACGGTAAGCGTGTCCTGCTCGAGTTCGCCCGTCGGATGATCCCGGTTGGGGACCCCTTCCAGGGGCAAGCGGACATGTTTGCCGTCCGCATCGCTGCGGGCGTGGACCCTCATGGACCCATTGAGGACTTCAACGCCGCGCTCAAAGCTGCGAGGACCAGGTCGACGCTCCAGGACGAGGACGTGAAGTCCCTTTTCATCAAGGCCCTCGACGCCACCTTCTACCAGCCGGTGGTGTCCCGTTTGCTTCTTCACGACCAACGAGCCGCCCACGACCTACTCACTATTCAGCAGTGGGTGCGGGAGTGCTACGGCGAGCACGTGCGGGCGGGCACCGCCACCGCATCCGCACACCGGTACTCCCACGGCACGCACTTCATGGAGAAGGGCGTTGATGGGTCGGGTGCGGCGGGTGAGATCGAGGACTTACGGACAATGGTGCTCGACTTGAAGAGGCAATTAGCCACTTTCCTTGTCGCCGCCGAGTCCGAACCGTCTCCGCGGGGGTTTACCCCTCGCGCGGACAAACCGGACCGCCGGGTCAAGACCCGTTTCGCGGCCTCGCCCCTCCCCAAAGGGGGGAATTGGTCTCAATCCGTCTCACGAAAGGTGGCCTTCCACCGCGAAAGCGGTGCGACGATCCCGTACTGCCAAAATCAGGTGTGTGCTAAGGGGAAAGCGAGGCATTGGCACCGGGACTGCCCGAACGGGGGCAGGACCGGTCTCTCGGCGTTCGCCTTCGCCGAGGAGGCCGAGAACTCCGTGCTGGCCGCGAAGTTCCAGCACGCCATCGACCACGGCGACCCCGTGGAATTCGACGCCCTCTGCATGCTTGCGGGCGGGAAGCCGGAGGTCTTCACCGACCTTTCGGCGTGCTCGTTCTGCGAGGAGGACGGTGAGGTCCTCGTGTCCGCTGTCGCCGAGTTCTCTGAGATGGCACACGCGGCTGGAGCTTCAACGTTCAACGTCAACACCTTCACTGCCGACTTGCCGGTGGTGTCGGGGCCGGCCGCGCACTCCCCGCCCGCATCGGTTGAGTCCGAGGAGGAATGGACCGGTCCGCCGCGTCCCTTCTGCCCTCCCGTCACCCGCACGTTCGCCGATTTCATTGAGAGCACGGGCATTGCGTTGGTGCCCGGTGAGCCGGCCCCGAGCATGAATTTGCTCTCCGCGGTTGAGGGGCCGGAACGCGTGATCGACTACAAGCCCGCGACTTACGCCACGAGCGACGATGACGACGAAGATGCCTCGGTGACACCGCCGCGGCCTCGGTACGGCTGCGGGAACGGCATTCCGAGGTTCGCGAGGTCTCTCCTCACTTCCTCCTTGGTGTGCACACTCTTTATAATGTGTGCCACCGCCGCGCCGCACGCCGTTGCCGGTGTCGGTGGTGCCGGTGCGCGCACATGCACGGGTCCACCGGTCGGTGGTGCTACGTGGACTGACTCGGCGGTCCCGGCTGCGGAGGCTTCGCCAGCTGACATGATTCGTGGCATGCCGTGTGCTATTCCGCCTCGTCGCCAACGGCGGGAGCAGAGACGGCAGGGTCTCTATATGGCTCCGATGCCGTGGCATCCCGGGCCGCCACCGCCTGCCGAGTTGTTTGTGGACGGACCTCCGCTGTCGCCGGCTTCATCTTCAGATGACGAGGCTCCACCGTCGGGCAGCACTTGGCAGCACCCCGGTGCGGTGCAGCCTCCCGTGATCGAGAGCTCGTCAATTTCTTCTACGAATGATTCATCACCGGCCCCGGGGGCCGGCAACTGCGTCACAGTCACGCTGCTCCGAGCCGGGCAGACAGCTCCGAAGACCACTAGTGGCTAGAATTAGTCACGCCGTGCCTGCCTGGGGTTAGCTATGGTGTAGCCACCTAGATGTGCAGAAGAGCTCTGTCAAGTTGAGCTATGTTTAGGGTTTTGGCAAAGTAACAGCAGTATCTGACAATCTTGCTGTGACCTGGGACCGCCCTGACCAAGAGTACAGGCCCCCAGTTGTGCTGGTTTCCTCCTGAAGTTGAGTAGGGAGTTTGTTTGCTTCGTTCACTACTAGCTCCGGTCACCACCCTAGGTGGTGTGCTGGATGTGACACACCGACAGTCAAATCTGTCACTTGTCACTTCCTATAGTAGGCTGGGTGACCGTCACCAGTAGACGGGAAACACCCGTTAGTATTTATGTATACCTCTTTTATCAATCTGAGACTTTTACCGTTCTGATATCGAAATCCTTAACTCAGGGTTTATTCTCCGTTATCCGATATATATACACCCGACTATATATCTGACAGGTTCCGACGCTGAGGCCGACTTCGCCATTCTGCTCAGCAACCTTCGCCACGTATTATCGCCCATCTCCCACTTCGAGTACGACAAACTCTTTGACCTGGAGCACGAGTATCTGGTATACCACTGGTCCCTCAACGAGCTCCTCTTCAACATCCTTAATGGCTACTGCCCCGTGGTACTTGTCACAGTACTGTTTTCGAAAACAGTACTACAGTATGACAAGTACTGACGCGGTGGAATTTTTTTCGATGCCCTCTTGTTCAATACTGATGATATCCTTCATATAATATCATCTTTGGGACCCAAACTGAGTTACCTTGTGCCCCATTGGTCGACAGACCACGTGCAGTGCTCTCGCTGGTAGCATGTTGTCACTCGGGTAGTACTTTATGTGATATAGTGGTTACGGCCTTGTGTGAAAAATGGTGTCACCTCTTTCGAATTTTTTTCTGAGAGATTTTGGCATCAAGTATGCCCCGCAATCGTGCAAATTGAAGATATGTAGTATGCCCAATGATGTGCGATTTCGTGGGCCCGCTGGCATACCGTGATTCGATGCAATTGGCATGATAACATCCACCCTACTACATGTGAAAAACCTAATATATTCCAAGTGATCCAACGTGGTACAAGTAGCATGTTAAACTTCATTCCAACAGGTGCCCAAACGCCGTACATCGCCCAAATATGATTCAAATGATATTTTGGACTATAACCAGCATCAAACGGGGCCTATACGTTGTCGGGGATGCATGGTTGAGTGTCGGATATGCGCTATGACCTCACAGTCAGCACAGGTGTACGCGTACGCAAGTAGCATGCTAGGAATCACCCCAACGGGCGCCCTAGCGCCATATATCGCACGGGCATGACTCAATATGACAATCCGGGCTACGAGACGTACTGATTTGGGCATGGTTGATATTGGAGGTGCATGATTGAGTGTTGGGGACGAGGTGCTAGGGCCTGGCAGACAGAGTACCCGTACGCATACACAAGTAGCATGCTCGCAATTATTGCAACGGGTACCCTAGCGCCGTACATCGCCCAAATATGATTCAAAATGATATTTTGGACTATAACCAGCATCGAACGGGGCCTATACGTTGTCGGGGATGCATAGTTGAGTGTCGGATATGCGCTAAGACCTCACAGTCAGCACATGTGTACGCGTACGCAAGTAGCATGCTAGGAATCACCCCAACGGGCGCCCTAGCGCCATATATCGCACGGGCATGACTCAATATGACAATCCGGGCTACGAGACGTACTGATTTGGGCATGGTTGATATTGGAGGTGCATGATTGAGTGTTGGGGACGAGGTGCTAGGGCCTGGCAGACAGAGTACCCGTACGCATACACAAGTAGCATGCTCGCAATTATTGCAACGGGTACCCTAGCGCCGTACATCGCCCAAATATGATTCAAAATGATATTTTGGACCATAACCAGCATCGAACGGGGCCTATACGTTGTCGGGGATGCATAGTTGAGTGTCGGATATGCGCTAAGACCTCACAGTCAGCACATGTGTACGCGTACGCGCAAGTAGCATGCTAGGAATCACCCCAACGGGCGCCCTAGCGCCATATATCGCACGGGCATGACTCAATATGACAATCCGGGCTACGAGACGTACTGATACGGGCATGGTTGATATTGGAGGTGCATGATTGAGTGTTGGGGACGAGGTGCTAGGGCCTGGCAGACAGAGCAGGGCTCTATATCGGTTTGGTTTTTTGGTATCGATACTATCCGATATCCGGAAAATGGTATCGATAATCGGCACAATCGATAAATAATCGATTATTTGGGCGTTTATATGTAATTTGTTATAAATAAAATATGGAACATCAAAACCTGCACAATCGATAGTTTGATATTGCAATCCGACAATCGGCGATAAATACGATATATCGATAGTATCGGTTATCGGAAATATCGATATAGAGCCTTGAGACAGAGTACCCGTACGCATACACAAGTAGCATGCTCGCAATTATTGCAACGGGTACCCTAGCGCCGTACATCGCCCAAATATGATTCAAAATGATATTTTGGACTACGAGAAACTAATTTTGTAGCCTTATGTGAGGGGAAATATTTTTTGGGAATTTAACGTGTGAGTGGGTCTATCAGCTGAGTTGTAGTTGATCCTGGCTGGATATTTGGGTGGTTGCCGCCATCAAGATGCCGTATATTCATATTAGGATGCCATGTGAGGTACATAGATGTGATATAACACTTTATAGGTCACATGGTTCCATGTATCGAGGAAGTTATGGCCGATTTGGCTTAGGGCGCGGGTGCGAGGGAAATGGTATAATTGGGTGTTGAGCGGCCACCACACCTTTCGATATGAATGACACGCTTAATGCATCTTATGCACATGGATATGCCATGAGCACTTAAACTGGCCAACTATACATACATATTGAATTTTAGAAGCCTTCACGACCGGCATATTATGACTTATGTGCTTATGCCACACGTTCGCGCGGAGCCAATTCAAAAAAACAAATCCTCGAAAAAAGCGAATTTCAGATTTCTGGCGGGTGTGGCTCATATGCCATCGCCGTGCGGGGCCTAATCCGTATCAATCACGCAAGTGAGTTGCGAAATACCTTACATACCTTCCAATTTCGAAACATGGTGGTCGGGTTTGACCTCCAAGGCCTCGGAAGAGGGTCTCCCAAGGGTTTTAGTGTTCAGTACTTGTCACAGTATTGTGCGAATTAATTAATTTTCAGGCTTTGCACCCCTTGAAAGCATGCCGTATAAAAGCGTGTCTAAATCCATTTCTACTCTATATTATCGTCGAAAACAAATCAATAGGGTCCTAAATGATTTTTCTAAGCTGTCAACTGACCGATCTAGCCTTATAAGATGGCCGCTAGAGTGATTCAACCTTAGTACTTGTGACAGTACTGTTCCACGGGGCAGTAGCCATTAAGGGCGTCCTCCAGGGTAGCTACGGCACTGGCTCTCTACCAAGAGTCCGCCCGTGTCCACCCGCGCGATGGACGTTGCGCTTTGCAGCGCCTTCGGTTTCATGTCGAGGCCACCACTGACCCCGACACCTTCCGCTTCTGGACGAAGCTGCGGTCGACCGTCATCGACGAGACCACTGATCCTGCCTCCCAGCTCACGGTACTTCGGGTGCTGGGGGATAAGCACCAGCGTCTGCACCCCACCTATGACGATGCCGGCAGGGTACAGGATCTCCACCACGTTCTTGGCCGGTCGGCAGCAGGCTCCCCGCATATGTGTCGCCACTGTATCTGGTGGTGCTGCGTGAGCTGGCTGCCGGCCACGCCTTCACGTTCTCGACCCTCCTCCTTCGCCTCAGCACGGTCTGGCAGAGCGAGGGCCATCTTGCGCGCCTCCGTTCCCCGTCCTCGGGGTCCGGTGGTGGCAAGCATGCGCCCGCCTCTGCGTCCTTCAACTCCATGCAGCGCAGCAACATCGTCAAACCCGTCAGCGACTGGAAGCCGCCGCCTCGCAACGGCCGCTATCTCGTGTGGGAAGGTGTCGGCTACCCTTGCGTCACATGCTTTCGCCTCTGGGGGCTCACTGACGCTCACATCCCCACCCGCGGCGTCTTCCCCTACTCATGCGCGGCATCATTTGCCCCCGAGCAGGCACCGGCGGGCGCGCCGGCAATACCGCCTCGCCCCGCGATTGACGCCTGGTTGCAGCCGCCTGCGGCTCCTGCTCCCGCTACAGCGGCCGCCGTGCATTTTGCCGAGGGGTCTCCCTCCATGCAGTTTGCTGCAGCGGACGACTCTGGCCCGACGGCTTTCACTCTCCTCCCGCCTCTCGATCACGATCCTCCTGGACCGGAGCCCGACGACTCTGCAGTTCTCGATGATGCCGATTAGCCGGCGTTGCGTACAGTACGGTGCCGTGCGGATCCCGCCTATCCAGGGCGCCGCGGAAGCTCTCACTTACGCAAACAAGCAAGATTAGCCGTAGCATGCACGTGCAAGTTAGCATTGCCTTGTAGATTGGCGTTGACTTTTAGCCATGTTAGCCGAGCCGGTGTGGCTTCTTGTCCCTCTGCATTGCTTTAGCTACCTTGCCCGGTGACACCTCATCCCCACGGGGTGAGGTGGTGTCACGGGGAGCCCAATCTTTCCCCCCCACTGTAAGGGGGGGACGGTGGGAAAATGGTTATCGAGGAATAGAAAAGTGCATAATGGGGAATAGAAATTGTGTCTTGTTTTGGGGGAATAAATTTGTGACACAAGCACATGCGTGTAATATCACCGTTTGTATTATTTTGCCCCCACCCCACCTCTGTTCACTTGGTTATTGCAAACATGAGGAAGCCTCCGAAAAAGTACGGCCGGGTGTGCCTTTCTTGCGACAACGGCGGGTATCGTTGTACTGTTGACCACACTGATGGTATGCATTTTATTGTCCTCTATTCAAGAAAGAGGACAGGGTAAAAGATTCTCCATCAAAAATGAAAGGTGCGTTGCCCTTGCTTTGAAATCTGTATAGGCAGCCCTGACTGGGAGTCCCGGTCAGGCCCCTATGACAGACTCCTAGGCCAACACTGGGCTGCTGACTGATCTATAGGTTCGTGCTGTGACACACGCTGTGTCACAGGTAGGCGAGACTCCGAAACCGTCCGAGACCGTTCCGGGTATATCTAGCTTAGGGTTTATTTATCTGATGAGTTTATCCACACAGTTCGGGAGTTTCTGATATCTAGAGCACTAGGATATTCCAGTAGGTCGTGGCCCCATCCACGCTTTTATTCCACTTGCTGATTTGGCCATGATTGGCTAAACGGCCGCTTGGGGAGGTGGTGCGCGCGGGCGCGTTTGGGTGCGACTAGGATTTATGGTATGAATTGTTTGCGGTAAGCAACTGGGAGTGGCGGCCATGGGGACCGCGCCTCGTTACGGACTAGTCTTGGCAATGTTCGGATCCAGTTTTGCACCGGCACTGGCCCTGCTGGTTACTGTTTTCTGGGCTGGTGTTCGCGACACCTTCGACTTCGACGACATCTTCGAGTGCCCCTCGCCGCTCCACTCTCTTAGCTCCTCTCCGCTGCTGACCATTACCATTTTTCCGCGCTACCACACCCAACCGCGCGACTGCGTACCACCTCCCCTCTGGCTTTTCAGAGTATGGGTATGTTGACCCGAGCGAAGAAGTCCCTGGACAGGGACAGTGACATCGACGCCTCACCATTTTGAGGCTATTAGACGGGGTTCGGAACAGTCCGACGGTGCGTACGCCAACTGTCCCGACCCCTGCTCCGACTTCCAACGAGGATGCAGACGTGGCGACCAGGAAGTACTTACAGGAGCAGAGCAAGCTGGTTGACGACATCTACAAAGCGCGTCTACACCGCCAATGGGCCAAGGGTGTCCGCGAGGATGTCCTTGGGGACAAGAAGCATCACTTCCGTGGTACGGACGACGCTGGCCTCCTCTCCGAGCTGGTGGTGCAGCTGCGTACGGAGTTTAATTCGACCGGACTGGAGCTGGCAACCTGGCATCCTTTGACCTCGACGACCCTCTAGCTCGTGTGGTGACCAAGGTCAACGGCTTGCTCTTCGACGTTCCGGCTCTGGTTATCGAGAAGCACGGCAACGCCTACGTCTGGTTGACTGGCACCGACGCCTCGTCTGACCGTGATGGACGGCGAGCCCTGGTGGACATCATCAAGGGCTGTGTACCGGTGGCGCTGCGTGAGTCGCACCAGGAGGAGCACGCCGCGTTGCGTTATCCCGCAGACACTGATCCGCAGCCCATCTTGGCTCGGGAACAGCGTCTGGTGCGGGATAACAAAGCTACGGACTGGACACCCACCGAGGAGACCAGGAAGCTCTCCCTGTACAACCGACTAGACCCGGTGTTTTACACCGCGGTCAAGGTGCGGTATCCTCTCGCGGCCGATCTCGCGCATGTCTCCTTGGCGTCTCTCCGCTCCCGTGTGGTGGAGATTTATCAGGCTTGGGCGCAGACGGGGGCGGGGAAGGCAGTCTCGGGCAAGAGCGACATCTCCGCGCAGCTCTCCAGCACCGAGTACGGCGCCCTCCTCAACAAGATCAACGAGCTTCAGGATTTGCTGCGGCAACAACGCGGGACGGACGCGCTGCCGGCGCAGCAGCAGCGGCAGCAGTCGCAGCGGCAGAAGCGGCAGCAGCAGCAGCGCGGTACGCAGCGGGGATTCCGTGTCGGCACGCACCCGCTGCCTGCAGTCGGTTTCGACCGTGACGACCAAAAGGCGAAGCCCTTTTGTGGGAGGTGCAAGAAGGCGGGAAAAGGTGAGCAGTACCACTTCTACCGCGACTGTCCGTTGGGCGGGCGTCATCAGCATCCCCCGCACTCGGCCGCGGCATTCTGCATTCCCATCGACGAGGAGGACGCGGAGGGGGTGCGTGCATTGGCCATGTGTGCCCTGTTCCAGCAGGCGGCGGATGATGGGGCTCAGGCTTTTGCCACTGCGGCATCTACGTACGGGCCGCCTGCGGTACTCTGTGCGGGTGCGGTGGGCGGGATCGACGTGTCCGCCTACGGCTTCACGGTAGAGCCGCAGCAGCCTGCTGACGAGCCCGCAGGTGACGACATTCATCAGCGGCTGGACGATCTCGCCGCGGAGGTCCATGCCGCGGCAAACTGCAAGGTGCACTACACCCACGCATTCCTTCCCACCACCGGCGGTTCTCGAGCCGCATGCATCGGCTCTGGTGTGCGGCCCCGCGGCAGCGGGGAACATGCCGGAGGAGCAGGTTCCGGCAGGTGGTGCGGCGGCATCGGCGTCCGCCGTGCCGGCCCCTGCTATGCCTGTCTCGCAGGAGGAGGATGTGAAGCCCGTGCCGCTTCAATCGGCGCGGGTAACTGCCACGACGGACGGTGAGTTCCCTGGGTTCGTTCAGACTGTCAACCACGCCGCCATCGCGCCGGTTGACCTCACCGGCGACGACACCGACGACTACGAGGACTTTGCCGACGGCAGCTTCCGGCTGAAGCCGCGGGGTTCGCCTCCGTCGGCCAATCATGTTTCCGGGCCACCCGTGGACGAGAAGAGGACCTACGGTTGTGGGAAGCCGCCCTGGGGCTTTCCTGCCACGGTTGGGCCATGGGAAATTCCTTTCCTCATTTCCCTCGTTCTTTGCATCTCGATCATGCATGGGGGTGGCAGCCGTGCCCGATGCTCAGTCGGCTGCGGGATTGCCTTCGCCTGGTGGTGATCTCGATTGAGAGACTCCGTCAATTTTCTCCACGAGTGAATTTGTTGAAGCCGTGATCCCGGCTCAGGGTTTCTTTGTGGCTGACAATGTGCCACCGCTTGAGCCGCCTGGGCCCCCTGACCTCTTTCGGGACCTTGCTCAGGCAGATTTGAGTTTCGACATGGCCTTCTTCTACGGTGTGGCTCTATAGGAGAGAGGTCCTTTCGGGAACCCTCCCTTCGGGTCGGACTTGATTGAGGCCACCGCTGGCTACTTTGGTGTTGTCGATTGACTTCTTGTTCACTCTGGATGCACACCAACATGGTGGTGTGCGGAACTCCGGTGACTTCAACAATTTTCTGGTTTATGCTTTTGCTTTTGACATCTACAAGTTATATTCTGGCTTGCTAGCTCGGTGCCTTTCAGTTGTTTAGCGGGTGCACAATGCCCGTAGGTTTCTGCACCTGTGCTAGCTAGAGGGTTTCCAATTTGTGTTTCAGAATTGCACAGTTGGATTAGCAGTTAGGTCTGTCAACCTGGCTCCTGCCCTAACTTATCTTACATTATCTGACTCTCCTAGACAGTCACCACCCACAGTGCTGGGGTGGTGTGCTGAAATCTGTATAGGCAGCCCTGACTGGGAGTCCCGGTCAGGCCCCTATGACAGACTCCTAGGCCAACACTGGACTGCTGACTGATCTATAGGTTCGTGCTGTGACACACGCTGTGTCACAGGTAGGCGAGACTCCGAAACCGTCCGAGACCGTTCCGGGTATATCTAGCTTAGGGTTTATTTATCTGATGAGTTTATCCACACAGTTCGGGAGTTTCTGATATCTAGAGAACTAGGATATTCCAGTACGGTTCACTCGCTTGTACAGTTGACTACATAATAAGTGTTAGGAACAACTTTTTTTGCGCAAGCAAGATTACGGGGCTTTCATTGAACCAGATACGGGGCTTTCATTGAACTAGATACAGGGCTTTCGTTGAACCAGATACGTGGCTTTCGTTGAACCAGATACGGGGCTTTCAGTGAACCAGGTACCGTACGTGGCTTTCATCGAACGAGATACGTAATGCTACGCGAGTTCCTGACCACGATACCGAGTGTGCAGGCAATTCTGCTTAAATTAGAAAGGGTTGGAAGCAAGATCCGTTCGGAATCTAGGATGCTGGACGGTTCTTGAGAGGGGGGTAATGGGCGTGATTCGAGCCAGCCAACTCGACTCACGCCCAACAGGGACGCATCCTGCACAGCATGAACATATCACGCATATCATATAAGCATAATAAACACATACTGACCGTTTGGCAGTGCAAATTCACCTCTAGCGGAAACGCGGATGTCAACCGCGTCCACGTTTCCGCTAGGCGTTTCTTCCCTCATTCGCGCGCTCGTTTGCAAGAGAGCTTGGGCAACGGATGAGGGAAGCGTTAGCAAAAATAGTATTTCGTATGCGTTGTTTTCCCTAAACAAATTGCACAAACTGAACGGTCAACCACACATCTCGTTGTGGGATGACGCGTTCATTTGGCGGAAGCGGGTGGAATTTAAGGAATTTGAAACCCGCAATAGTTGCGCTATAGGTTTTCATCTTCTTTGCGAAACGGGTACCCCATCATACTAAGTAGGAATATGTGATAATATTTTGAAGCAAAAGATTACTCAGATTAGTATACAATCTTAGAGATCTTTATTTCGTCGGACAGGGGCACACTCCCGGAGAGAAAGCCTTCTGCTGGAAGTGACGCCCCGACTGTCATTCATATAGTTAGGGTGTATGACTGTCACCGGTCCCGGAACCCTAGACCCCGAACATATAACGGGAAGACTCGGTATTCTGCTTATCCGTTTATCTATTCTGATTACCACACACCGAATATACAGTCAAGCTGATATATTCAGCAGGTTTGGTACCACGCACGCTTGATTTTACACTGCGACTTTGGCCATGATCGGCTAAACACCGGCGCTTGAGATGGGGTGAGGAACCCGCGCTAGAGAGGTTTTCGGTACGGGCGGTATGACTCAGTTTCAGCAGCGCGGTTGATTGGAAGTGAGTGGGGTGCGCATTACGGCAACTTGATTTCGTGCAGTTGTATCGTTGGGCTGGATTTTGTTGCTTCTGGTTGCTTGCACACCGTCCGACATTGATCGCGTCCTTTCGTCCCACACGACCGCGTGCAATTTGCTGTTTTCCCCGATTTATCCTCGACGACCCGCCGCAACTCGCAAGCCGTCGCCCACGCCGTTAACCTCACCTGGCATTATTCACCTCACCCTATCTCTGCAGTCACTTCGTCATGGGTACTTCTACAAGATCACACACCGCGGCCGCACGCCGCTCACTAGTTACAATTTTCGACGATGCCGCAGCTCGACATGCGACCACACCAGCCACTCCTACGGTTACGGCTACCCCGACTGCCCAGTCGGCAGGGGCACTGTTCCTCGACGCGGTCAAGCGTCTGGCGAAGGAATCCTTCGACGAGCGCGCCGCCAAGCTAGTCATCAAGAAGGTATACGACGACAAACATGGACGTTTTGATGGTACGGAATCAAACGTCAGCTCTGTTTTCGCCCGTCTGGTACTGGCATTACGGGACATTTTCGTCACTGAGGAGTCCGCGTTTTCCTCTTTGTTCGACCTGGAGGATGCCACCCTGCCCGTGCGCGCTGAGGCGAACAAGCTTTTATTTTCGACACTGGAATTTATCGTTGCTCCGGTGTCACCCGCGGCAGACTGGATGGAGTCTTCGGCGGAGGCACACCCGTTCGATGGGAAACGGGTGTTGCTGGAGATCGCCATAATGCTTCTGGATTCCGGCGGACCCTTCCAGGGCACCGCGGACCTTCTGGCCATCAAGATCAACCAGTTCGACCCGTCACGGGCTATCGCCGCCTTCAACGCCGCTCTCCGGTCCGCTCGACGGAAGAGCACCCTCGACGACATGGAGGTCAAGTCCTTGTTCATCAAGTCCCTCGACCCGGTTTTCTACGCCCCGGTCGTCAACCGGCTTCTGTTGCACGACCAACGTGCGGCGGAGTCCCTTGCCACCATTCAGCAATGGACGCGTGAGTGCTACGCGCAAAACGGGGCGGATTCGCACGTCCCGCCTGCTACGCGCACATTCTCCGCCCTCACCCTGGCTGGGCAGGACGACGACGAGGACTACAAGGCCGTCTTCAGCGAGCTCCGCGACCAGCTCTACGACGTGAAGACGGAGATCAAGACCCTCCACAACCGTCTCGACGACACGAAGGGCTACACGCCCCGCAACGACGAGAAGAACACCATCGGACGCGGTGGACATGGTGACGGCTTCCGCTTTGCAGCGAAGCCCCTCCCCGAGCATGGAAACTTCCCGCAGAACTTCCGTGGGAGGTCTTCGGGGAAAGTGGCTTTCCACAAGCCCACCGGTACGTTCGTTCCGTTGTCCCTACGTTTCTGGACGCGTGCAATACATCGTATTGAACGCATATTGCAGGCATATTGCACGCGTATTGACAATAAATGTTCAATACAATAAAAAAGTTACAATATGTGTGCAATATGCCTGCAAGCGCTCCAACATGTGTGCAACATAGTATTGCAGTGAGCCCTCATGTATTGGAGACATATTGAAGTTCGGATGCAGAGAGTTATTTCAATATGCCTTCAACACATGTGTAGTATAGGGTTGGAGACATGCACCATGCATGTCGCAAACACTATGAAGGCATGTTGCAGACATATTGCTCACATATTGTATACATATTGTAAGTCAACATTCAATATGTTGGATACACACTGCGGACCTACTGCATACGTATTGAACATGTAAATTCAATATGTTGTATATATATTGCGGACCTATTGAATATGTATTGAAACGGAACATTCAGTATGTTGGATACATACTGCGGACCTATTGCATACGTATTGAACATGCAAATTCAATATGTTGTATATATATTGCGGACCTATTGAATATGTATTGAAACGGAACATTTAGTATGTTGGATACATACTGCGGACCTATTGCATACATATTGAACATGCAAATTCAATATGTTGTATATATATTGCGGACCTATTGCATATGTATTGAAACGGAACCTTCAGTATGTTGGATACATACTGCGGACCTATTGCATACACTTCCGCAAGTATTCTCTTAAGTTTTCTTAAGTTTGCTTAAGTTTTCTTAAGTTTTCTTATCTTTTCTTAACTTTTTGCGTATAATCCCCCACAAGCCCCCATACGTATAAATTGTAGCGTTGCAATTAGCTATTGGCCGATGGAGTTATACGTCGGTGATTTAAGTAAAACTTAAGAAAACTTAAGAAAAATGACACCCAATGACACTTAAGAAAAATGACCGATGACACACACCCCACCCT
>LGRX02001659.1:28506-69603 GCA_001247695.2 Cymbomonas tetramitiformis | reverse complement strand
AGCGCCCGCCCCGCGCCAGCGCCCCGCGCCGTGAGCTTGCGTGTGAGCTTCGATCATCAATGTGGTTACATGTTACCGGATTCTTTCGACCCTCCGTACAGGTTGAGGTTCTACTTGTAACGTCAAACATGTCCGCAGGGTGCCTCCGTAACACCCTCTCCCCGCCGGACAGCAAAGAGATCTGAGTGCATTTAAGAAGATAAATCTACCTCTCCCCCGCAGACAAATTTCCAATGCCTTCCACCCCCATAGACAATAAATGGAATAGCTCTCGCCGCGCACCGCAGACCGACGTCGTCTGCCAACGCCCACGCTCGAGGCTCCGCAACCACAGCCACCTCGTCACCTCGCAGCCGCGGCCACCTCGCAGCCACAATCACCTCACAACCGCAGCCAACTCACAGCCGCAATCACATCGCAGCCGCAGTCACCTTGCATCCGCGGTCACCTCGCAGCCGCAGCCACCTCACCAACACCATCAACCGACACGCAGGCCCGTAATACGCCATCCGCCTCTCCACCATGCCATGCACGTGCGTCTCTGAGCCCCCAGATCGGGGGGGGGGAGGAATACCCACAGCACGTCTCGCATCATCACAGTGCCACCACACAACGACAAAAACTCCAACTCCACATTTTCAGCAGCCCCAACGCAACATTCCCAAAAGCCCCAACGCCACATTGTCCGCAGCCCCAACGCGACATCCCCAAAAAGCCCCAACATAACGCGCACCACTACCGCATCCACTCAGCCATCAACTACGAGGTCAACGCCCCACCACCACAGCCATTCAATCGTCAATCAACTACGAGGTCAAGCAAAACGCCCACAGCCGCATACATTCAGCCATCGACTACGAGATCACCGCACACCACTGCCGCATCCACTTAGCCATCGACTACGAGGTCGACACGCCCACAGCCGCATCCGCTCAGCCACTGACCAGGAGGTCAACACACCACCACCACAGCCGGTCACCCATCAACTACGAGGTCAACGCGCCACCACCACAGCCGTTCAACAATCGGCTACAAGGTCAACGCGCACCACCGTAACATCCACTCAGCCACATCAACTACGAGGTCAACACACCACCACCACAGCCGTCCATCAACTACGAGGTCAACACGCCCACAGCCGCATCCGCCTCAGCCACTGACTACAAGGTCAACACACCACCACCACAGCCGGCCACCCATCAACTACGAGGTCATCAACTACGAGGTCAACACGCCACCACCACAGGCGTTCAACAATCAACTACAAGATCAACGCGCACCATAGCCGCAGCCACTCAGCCACCGACCAGGAGGTCAACACACCACCACCACAGCCGGTCACCCATCAACTACGAGGTCAACACGCCACCACCACAGCCGTTCAATAACCAACTACAAGATCAACGCGCACCAATGCCGCATCCTTTCAGCCATCAACTACGAGATCAACGTGCACCAATGCCGCATCCACCCAGCCATCAACTACGAGGTCAACGAGCCCATAGCCGCATCCGTTCAGCCATCAACTACGAGATCAACGCGCACCACTGCCACATCCACTCAGCCGTCAACTACGAAGTCAACACGCCACCACCACAGCCGTTCTATCACCAACTACGAGGTCAGCACGCCCACAACCGCATCCGCTCAGCCATCAACTACGAAGTCAACACGCCACCACCACAGCCGTTCAAATCACCAACTACGAGGTCGACGCCAGCACCACAGCCATTCAACCATCAACTACGAGATCAAAACGCCCACAGCCGCATCTGCTCAGCCACTGACTACGATATCAATCCGCCACCACCACAGCCGTTCAACCATCAACTACGAAATCTACGCACCCGCAGCCGTAATCACACGTCAGCATCAACAACCACACTCATATCGTCACGCCACAACCACTTCTTGGCTTGCAAGCTGATGTCTCCCAATCCATACGCCATCAGCGGGGGGGGGGATATATTTAAAAAACTTGCCCTCCAATGCCGCACCCACATCTCAAACCCAAAATCCCTCACAACACCCCACACTCAACCACAACAGAGATACACCGCCATTTTATTAGCACCCAGCAATACCCTCACGCCCCGCCAGCCCCTACATTGCCGCCCCTTGTTCATAATCGCGACAGCTGTCACAACTATGAACACGCTTAGAAGGGGTCCCTCGGGCACCCCTGAAAGGCCTGTCAGACCCCCCATATTTAGTCACGCTACCGCAGCCCATGTCAGACCCCACCGCATTTGCCCCCATCGCGCCCGTCTCAGCCGACAGCAAACGCCCCAACCATGACCCCCTTTTTCAGTAATTGGCATTCCCCCCTCAGTCACGGTCCTACCCCAGTTCATTGTCCGCTCGAGCGCCCGGAGCATGTCACGTTCACCCTCCTGCTCAGATCGCCCTCCCAGTTTAAATCATGCACGACGCCTCGCCAAGCGCTACATCGACGTCGCCGCGACCAGCCCGTGCCGATCCGCGAGCAACGCAGAGCGTCAAGCACGACATCACGCGAAGTGACATCACGACATGACCACACATGACGTCTCGGCGATGCATGACAGGGCAAACGCAAGCGCGCGTGGACACCAAACGCCGCTGTCACTGGGAACCAATGGTCACAGAGCATCCGAAACGACAATGGCATCCACGGACTTCCACTATGCTCGCTTGAGTATTTAGCTAGCTCCTGCTTTCGAAAAGTTAGATCCGAACCTTTCAAAACCATTCTGCGGGATAGTGATATTTGCCTCTTGTGGCCTAGTATTAAATGTGATATATGCATACATATGCTTCGAATCCACATGAGAGCTTTGTCACTGGCAGTTTGTAAGAGTCTGGTTCGGATCCCCAGAGTGCCGGCACGCCACTCTGATGTACGTGCGAAGTCGTGCCGGTGTGCTTGTTTTATCTGTGAATTGCCCCCTGTCTATTCTGCGAAAGGCGGGTTAACCCGCCGTAACACGTTGTTACGGCGGGTTACCAATACCTAGGCATTTCTACGATATCGCGCGCGTAATCGACTTCGGGCAAAAAGTACGAACAATAGGCGTTTATCAACCCTCAAAATTACCCCAAAAAACGTTGCGAGAACTCTTGACACTTTGGTCTGAGGATTGGTAATCGAGTTCGGGCAAAAAGTAGGAACAACAGGCGTTTATCAACCCTCAAAATTACCCCAAAAAAGTTGGCAGAGCTCCAGACACTTTGGGCTGAGGATTGGTCTATACCGATAGGGAAGTGCTCTAGATCGAAACTTAAGGTCACAACACATAAAACTTCCTTGAAATATTGTCACTTAGTGTCTTGGGACCACCACGTAGCCTACGCGAAGCAACAATAAACGAAGTTAGGGGTTAACCCGCCGTAATTTTTGGGCCAAGCCGCCCTAACTTTGAACGCCATTTCAGCCCGGTGTACCCATCCAAGTAGCAGAAATTACAGTTTTCACACACAAAACTAACTACAATAAACATTGCCAAGCATAGGTTGTATGCGATATCTCGAATTATTAAGGATATTAGGGTGCTCGAATATCGCTCTTAGGTATTGTTAACCCGCCCTAGAATTAGTAGAATAGACACTGGGTTGCTCGTTTGCCTTTCTGCTCTTCATGTTTCCATCTGAGCCTGAATCTACAGTCTGCGAACACAAGTTAGACCCGCGCCCGTTTTGCGAATCCACGAGCCGGCGCGGCAGAAGCGCGTTGCCGCCTGGCATGTTTTACGTTGCGCAGCAGTAGACACGCACGTCGCCGTCCGCAGCGGTGGAGATCCGCAGCTGTCCGAAAACGTTCGCGAATTCAGAACACGCTAGTGAACTCTCACAGAGTGGCATTTTCCCCGTTGAGCGCGTAGCGGCGAGATAGCCCGAAGCTGCGTTTATCGTAAATTCACACCCGCGACGGCGAACCGTTACAGGCACTCTCAGCAGCGTTTACGTGTGTGCACGATGTGCCCGGCCTTTTTGTGCCATGTTTTGCCCCATTTGCTATGCGAATTCGAACCCCGCAGGGCTTGCTTGCTGAATATGCTCAAACCGGCGTATGTGACCGGCGTTTGGGAATGCACAACCGTAGCCGCGCTAACTCGAGCCGTGACACCTGACTTTTGCCGTTTGACGAGGTTGTAGCCGAACGCATGTTTTTCCCACAGTTTGTACGATGTTTGCCTTTGTGAATTCGACCTGCGCAGGCTTTGGCAAAGTTGAATTCCCCGAACGGACCTGTGTGACAGGATGTGGGAATTCACGGCTGACGGCGCGCCAGCTTGAGTCCAGACACCTGATTGCAACCTTTTGACAGCATTGCAGCCGAACACATGTTTTTTCCTCAGTTTGTATTGTGTTTGTCTTTGTGAATTCGACCCATGCGGGCGTTGGCAGCGGTGAATTCCCCGAGGGGCCTGTATGACAGGTTGTGGGAATTCATGGTTGGCGACGCGCCAGCTCGGGTTTGGACACTTGACCTATGCCTTTTTGTCATGCGTGTGCTCGAAGCACGCCTTTGCCCGCAGTTTCTTTCATAAGTTTCGACGTGAACTCGTGCTTGGCTGCTCGAAGGGCGCCAACTAGGCCTTGTGGCAGGTTGGGGGCATTCACCGCAAGAGCCGCTCGTGCCGCGACCCGGGCGCACGACACGCGAGCCGCAATGAATGCCCAATTGCAAAGTGTTGTTTTGTTCTGCTGGAACGGTGTCACCTAACAGGGTGCCGAACCTCTTCGTTGTATACAAATATATGCGATATATTTAAAAAACTTGCCCTCCAATGCCGCACCCACATCTCAAACCCAAAATCCCTCACAGCACCCCACACTCAACCACAACACAGATACACCGCCATTTTAGCACCCAGCAATACCACCACGCCCCGCCAGCCCCTACATTGCCGCCCCTTGTTCATAATCGCGACAAAGATGAGTTCTGAATCTGTGAGATTTACTGAGATATGCATTGAAGTGATCAGGTTATGAATCAACTGTCAAAATGCATAGTAGATGATGGTGTTGCTCCAGCGATATATGAAAGGGCATGGACAGTGCTCAACAGTGACCAGCTGTTGTTTGGGCACTGTATATTGCCTTCGGGTCTTGAGATATTCTCCATCCAGCCCTACAGCATGTGGTTTGATCCTGCTCCCATATCTATCGCCATCACTGACATTCGCACACGCACATGTGTTTGTGGAATGGTATCTATGCATTATACATGAGATATTGATATTATACATTGATCATGTACACTTACTGACTCAGTGTAATGTCGGTATATCTACAACATGTATTAACATAAATATTAGTGTGAGTACTGTTACATATAGTTTTATAGTGATGGTATACTCTGATGTGATCCCATCAGATGGTATACACAGTAACTATATATTGTATATGTACTTACTGATTGAGTACACTGAAGTAAATTGATATAAGTTAATCATACAAGTTTGTATGTATACCAATGGACAGCATATCACCAGTATGATGTATATCAATATATATTAGTATACTGCTGTAATCCTGTACATATCATCATAATAAATGATGATTTAAATGATAAATTTTCACAAGTAGCTCCGATGAGTATCCAACTTGATTAACAGGAGAACAGATGTCCAATCCCAAATCCTCCGTCATGGAACAACTGTACTAATTCCTGTCTTAACAATCAAGACTGGCATCTTATACTACTTGGGTTTTCAATATAGCACTGGACTTGCAAGTTCTAGCAATATGTCACAGTAAATAAGTATGTATGACAGTATGCACAGCCGCTATCGTGATCAGGTTGTATGTGTGCATGTCAAGCAATAATGCATGGATGTATGTATACCAAGCACAGTAGTAGCAAAGTATTTATGCATATGTATGTATACTGGATTATATATGTATATCTCTTGCACACAATTACAGTATGCCATGTGATAGTGATCTGTGATAATAATGATAAGTATGATAACAATAACCATTCATTCACAATCACAGCATTTGTGTGTATGACGATGACGATATCGCACGATCGATCTCTGCACAACATGTGTGTGTATACCGATGATGGTGTCGCACACACTATCTCTGCGCAGCATGTGTGTGTATACTGATGATGGTGTCGCACACACTATCTCTGCGCAGCATGTGTGTGTATACTGATGATGGTGTCGCACACACTATCTCTGCGCAACATGTGTGTGTATACTGATGATGGTGTCGCACACACTATCTCTGCGCAGCATGTGTGTGTATTGTTGGGCCTCTTTTTATCATGCGTCGATCTGTCGCTGTATGCGCCCACTTGGTGCGATATTGTACGAACATCGAGATTTTACACACTATGTATGCGCGTGATACGAATTGTGTATGTCGCAGCCAATCTGCATACTGATGCATGCGTCGGACTGTACAAAATATGATCATCGCACATCTGCGTCGCACGGTACGAAGTATGATCATCGCACATCTTTATGTATACTGTACGGGTCGCGCGGTACAATTGCGAATGTCGCTGTCGCTGATGATGAGATTATGTGCATCTTTGTCGCAGTTGGTGAGATTATGTGCGCTGACGCTCATTTTTCATATGCGCACTTAATTCTCGCACATCGTACCATACCCTGCGATTTTTGACAGCATACATATGTTGTGCGCACACCTCGTCGCAGTATAATTATGCTGAATGCGATTTATGTCGCGCCGATAATTTTATTGCACAACTCCGCTGATCGCTGACGATGTATGAAGCGAAAGCTGTCGTGTATGTGCAGATATTCGACGGTATGTATGCGCGCTGTATACAAATCAATATACGTATGTGTTTCAAGTCTGCTGCACTTGAGTTCTCGTTCTTCGCCTGAGCGGAGGATACCAATGTCAGGGCTCGCTATGCGAACGCTATGTTGACGCTGCTGTTATTGAACAGTAACAGCCAAAAGTAATATTATGGTGGGTTATGAGTGCAGCAGTCTGGTGACCAGAAGTGCTTGCTTGAGCCCAATGCTCCTCATATACTTCCAGTGCCCTCATGCATCTCATGCGTTACCACCATCGGGTTGTGAACCCGAGAGCACTGGGTTAACTTCCCGCATCGGCTGGTCGATATAGCCTTTGATGCTCGCATGCTGTTCATTGCATGCTAGAAGCAAAGACGCGTCTTATCGGGACCCTTCGGTACTTCAAGAACTTGTCTTGCTTCGTCATCTCGATGCCATATACTTGGCCTCTCGATGACAGATGTCACTCACCTTAGGTGGATGACAGACATTATGACTGTACATGTCATAGTCGACCGTACTGACAATACTCGACGACTGTATGCCATTATGACATATGACATGACATGACATGACATGGTATGGTATGACATGTATGACATGTATGACACATATGTCATCGGTCATATCCCTGACACACACTATGCACCTACTGTACGCGCACTCTCGCCCATCCTCCCCACCCACGACTGCCGCCGGCCACCCTTTGGCCGCTGATTCGCAACCGCGATGAAGCCGATGGGCACCGCTGAGGCAAGCATCGCACCCGTCACGCGCCTCATCCGGCGCGGAGCGGGCAGCCTCCCCCACCCTTTGTCCCTGGGTCCTCTGGTCCTTGCATGCACACTATGCACCTACCGTACGCGCACCCTCGCCCATCCCTCCCCACCCACGACTCGCAGCGCCGCTGCGCACCCTTTGGCCGCTGATTCGCAACCGCAGATGAAGCAGCGATGGGCACTGCCGAGGCAAGCATCGCACCCGTCGCGCGCCTCATCCGGCGCGGAGCGGGGCAGCCTCCCCGCACCCTTTGCCTCTGGGTCCTCTGGTTCTTGCATGCACACTATGCACCTACTGTACGCGCACCCTCGCCCATCCCTCCCCACATACGACTCGCAGCGCGCCGCTGCTCACCCTTTGGCCGCTGATTCGCAACCGCAGATGAAGCAGCGATGGGCACTGCCGAGGCAAGCACCGCACCCGTCACGCGCCTCAGTATAGTAAAACCGATCATACTTCGTGCATGTATATCGGCTGTACCGGGCATAGAGTGGCATGTATCGCAAGGCAGCATCCAAGGGTGGCACTCTTGATATTGAGATGCCGACTTCATAATGTTTTGTTGTTTGTGCGCCTCGTATATGATATGCATTATGTGTCAGGTGTATGTATAAATCACGCAAGAGGGTCTGGTAGGTCAGTCAGGTCAAACACTAAGCTCGAGTGAAGAATCTTTTGCGATTTGCTATGACGAAGCCTAATAACTGCACTCCAGAAACATATCACGAAAGCTTGCGGGAAGAGGCGTGCGATGACATCAAGTATAGCCATCAAATTATTTTGCTGAACAACAAGCTTCAAGATGCCCAAGATAAGCCTATATGCTAGTAGTCGCTGGGTTTTTTCGTGTTCGCTTCAGCAATATGCTATAATGACATATATGACATATATATGTCATCGTTGGTAATGTATCATCGCGCTTTATGAATATTGAAATACAGCAATAGCTAGAAAATCAAGGATGCTATAATCCTGGTTCTTATATAGAAACAAATCATTCGGAACTGGGCGATATATCGTTGGTTATGTAGACATCGTTAAGTATGAAATGTTCGATCTGGTTATACCAGCTGCAAGCTCAAGAGTGCAATAATCTGATGTCGGAGATATATTGAAGCCCTTGATATAGCGTTCAGAGTGATGCGTGCCAAGCTAAAGTGTCATGCACAGCTTATATGAGAAGCAAATCGCCATATAGCCACTATTTTCGATATTATGAGGCACAATAGTCTATGTGATGCATGTGCACGCATTTGTGTGGTGTGTGCTCGCGCGTGATACTGATGATTAGCTAGTCCGGCATTTTATGACGCTGCGATGACGAAACCATATGGCCAACCGGGCAAGGCTAGGACATGTCAGTGCGATGAGCTGAGCTGAACAATTCGATTTCACGCATACATACCCGCGCGCGTGTGTGTGTGTGTGTGTGTGTGTGTTGGATAGATATTTTTAGGGAAGACTTGCTGTATTTTGACGAAAACGATGGGAATTTGTCATTGTAAAGAAATGTACTCATTTCTCGCTCTCTGTGATAATCGTCGGGAACCTATCCAGTTCTGCGTTATTGAGTTGGGTTACAGACTAGTTTTCGTTGTTTTGTTCGATGCCGCGGTGTGACGCATTTTGACTATAGGTGCTACGTGCGCACCGTATGGCAGATGAGTATAATAAACGTGCGTGCCCTGTCTCTCTATAGCTCTCTCTACGTGGTGGTCGATACGGTTTCAATTTGTCTCCCAGGTGTTGTGGGTGCTCTTATTTTACACGCCATTGCCCTGTGAATAACTTGGTATGAAGTCTACAATACACGTGCACACGCACTAAGCAAACGCATACACAATCATGCATAGCATATGCATACGCATACACATGCGCATACATATACTTTATATACACCCTGCCGCGCTGCGCACGGGAACACGACGCGTAAAACAGGAGCACCTACTTAGTAGGCCCTGAAAGACTTCAGGACCGCGCGAGGAAGAAAATCATGACATCAATTTAGGGCATACCACTAAGTAGGTGCCCCGTGTGTGGGGCGGAAGGGTGTATATACTATATTTACCTACATATACTCATGTATTCAGACTATATTTACCTACATATGTATATGAGCGCTCCATTGTACATGCTATCATCCTTGATGGGGGGTAATAGTAGGTGAGACGAATGCGAATAAGTGTGTACACGCGCATGATACTATGTAAGGGAGAAGCGTATATGACAACGCTGCAAAATTGAGTTTTTTGTTTTTTTCATATCGCCACAGCGTATCGAGAGCTTAGCGTCTCAGCACCACAAAGCACTCACGAAGTCCCAAGTTGCACTCTCCCTCTCTACGGCGGCAAAAGTAAGTGTCAATGCAGCGACGCGAGATGCCCGTTACAATATTGATGTGACAAATAATCAAAGACGTATGCATGGCATCGATGAGGTGCATGTTATAGATACCCGTAACATTGTACAGATGAGTAGCTCGATGAGGTGCATGTTATAGGTTGTACAGATGAGTAGCTCGATGAGGTGCATGTTATAGATACCCGTAACGTTGTACAGATGAGTAGCTCGATGAGGTGCATGTTATAGATACCCGTAACGTTGTACAGATGAGTAGCTCGATGAGGTGCATGTTATAGATACCCGTAACGTTGTACAGATGAGTAGCTCGATGAGAGTGCATATTATAGATACCCGTAACGTTGTACAGATGAGTAGCTCGATGAGGTGCATGTTATAGGTTGTATTGATGAGTAGCTCGATGAGGTGCATGTCATAGATACCCGTAACGTTGTACAGATGAGTAGCTCGATGAGATGCATGTTATAGATACCCGTAACGTTGTACAGATGAGTAGCTTGATGAGGTGCATGTTATAGATACCCGTAACGTTTTACAGATGAGTAGCTCGATATGTATGTGCATACGTGAGCTTCCCTCTATCTGCCTGGCTTGCTGTCTGGCTGCCTGGCTGCCTGGCTGCCTCTTCGCATGTCTGCACGCATGCATGCATACGGGCCACAATGATGACATCTATGTTGCTTTTCTAACAGTCGTGTGTGTCATGCCGGAACCCGGCTTCCCCATGATTTGTTCCTGCATGAGTATACAATCCACTGCGAGGGTGGTGGGCTGGATGGCGTTGGTTGGCGCGTCTCGTCTCATTCATCAGGTTTGTGTGTCACATCACGAGGTGAATGGCACACACCTCGTGGTATTCGTGGGTGTGTGTGTGTGTCTTTGTTGGGATGCGGTTGTCGCCGTGGCACCTTTTTGGCGGCGTGGCGGGCTCTGCCTCTTGTAAGCACAGCAGACTAGGCCACATTTGCTGCCGGAGGGCGAGAGAGGCCAAGGAGAGGCGGACGGAGGGTGGTGAGACCCACAATATGTGCTGGCTCCTCTTCATTGCTGCCCGGATCACTTTGGTGCCCCCATCCATTTAGTCTCATCCCGCCATCAGACATCCGTGCCAGCGGTGGTTGACAATTTTCTTGGGTGCCCAGGACAGGTAGGAGAAACCCTGGTGACCTTATGATGAGGACTTGTCATTGCGGGGACCTCAGTGCAGCTGGGTCTTATTCCTTCAACTTTCTCGCCTGCTGGGCTTGAGCACCAACATGGAATGTTTCCATAACGGACCCGCACATGCACAGCCAAAGGGCGGTTCAGGCAGGACACACACACACACACACTATGATAGTCTGGATGCATGCACTATGAGTCCCCAGCTACCCCACAACTTCGATTTTTTCCTTTTTGATAGGATGTGTGTGTGTGTGTGTGTGTGTGTGTGTGTATGTGCTAAGTGGTATCCATCGACTGTGAGCCACTGGGGGGCATACCAGCAGGGCCTGCTTGTTCTGTTACCCAGAGAACAACAATTGTTGGGCGATCGGTCACATCATGTGATCTTTCCATGCTGACTTGCATGTTTGGCGATGTGTATGTAATTGACAAGTATCATGCATGAACGAATAATACATTGCTACGAGACCTTATCCGGCACCCGAATTTTCGCGCAAACACTGGGGCAAGATGATGTATTCAGCTGAGGCCGGGATTGTGTGTATGAACATCTCAGGCTGAAGCCGTGGAAGCGGAGGTGAGGTGGAAATCATGTGAAGCAGAACTTGGCGCCGCACATGCAAAAGAGCACAAACTAGCTGAAGAAGTTTACAGGTAATTTATATATAGCTATTATAGTGAAGTTATGTGATGCATGGATACTCCGAACGCGCATGAGCCAATCGTATACTCACTTCTCACATGGAGACATAATAATAATGTTTGGCACAGCGAGTAGGGAGATGTGGTAAAACAGGGCTGGTTACAAATCAAGGTCTGGGTAACCTTACACTAAGGGCATTTAACACAAAAGTTCAGAAAGTGTGTTTATTTGATAAACGGGTTGCCCAAAGTAGTCTAAATACATTGCACACTTAAGATATTGAATTGGCCACCGTATCAAAGAGTTATGGCCGATACCACTCAGATACCACTCATACTTAACCATACTTAAGCACATGCTTAAATTGCTTATATCTCGCGATCTAGAAATTTGATTTTTTGTGTTAAATGCCCTTAGCGTTACCCAGACCTTGAAATATGATAAAGCGGCAGTCGCTCACGCACAATAATGTGGTGGTCTCAGGTGTGTTTATTTGCAGCATGATTATATAGAGAGCTTGGATCATACAAGTACATTAAACACGATAACATGACAAATAATATAATTGAATCGTTTTACGATGGTCAGCATGATTTGTTGTGTTCCATCAATTGCACCAAATTAGCAAGCCTGCTACTATGGTGCGTACATGCAAAGTTTGTGTGGTTTTACTGAGCCTCTACTCGTCTCGAAACACGTGTTGAAATGTCCAAAAAAAATACAGTAATAATACCATATATGCAAAAATCAAACCACTCAGTACCATAAAAATTATCGCAATAATATCACCATACAGTCGGTGAAATTTCTGGGAGAGGTGCACGCGTCAACGGGTCGGCGGAAAGTGTGTTTATATAGCATACAGTTTTAACTTGTGGTTCTCTTGTATATACTGAGACTTATTATATCACAACTTAAACATAGCGACAGGGTGTATATCAATAATCGATTAAACTTGATAATAGGTGAGAATGTGATATAAAGAAAGGGTAAATTTTGGCTCGGCCTGCCACCAGCAGCCAAAGTGCAGCAACTGTCATATGATCTCTGCGCACTGGTGATGGGCTTTGCAGACTTAACCAATGCGCAGCTAATGCGATTGCTGAAAACTCGAAGTTTCGATCGCGCGTGCAAGAGGCAGAAATCAAAGCAAGTCTAGCGCGCAAAGAGCAGCGTGTCCAGCAAGGAGAGCTAGAGTCGGCGCTGCAACAGAGTGAGGAGAACAGCGCAGCACTCAAAGCTGAGCTCCTCGCCACTGAAGCCAGCTCCCACCAACTCAGAAATGAACTTGTACGGCGCGATCCTCCTCTTTGTCTTGAGTCGCACAAGCTCTCCCGCTCAGTTCCTTCTTATATTGCATCGCATAGATTAATTATTTCTGGTTTGTGCGGAACGATGTATGCATGCAGCTGGATGTCGCAGACAGAAAGTGAATCAACAAAAATGTAAATCAGTAACAGTATTCATAAAATTGGAGTGTAAAATGATAGTAGCATAAGAAATAATGTGTTCCAACTTTGAATAATTGGGTTACGCAGATATTACCCTGATAATGTTAATAGGAATGCGGTTGTTGACAGTGTGTGAGTGTGCTGCATACACTGCCGTGTTATTTTCCGTCATGAGTTGCCTTATAACTTCACCGAAAGACTGACCAACACTGTATGTGATCGCACCCAGCTTGACCTAGTTTCTAAATTGACAAGCTATGCGATATTGATTTACCATGCTAATTGTCTGGACAGCATGTGTGTGATGCCTATCCGGTCACATCGTATCATCCTTCCATGCTGCCTTGCATCTGGGTTGGGAATATGTATGAGTTTGTGGTATCTTGTCACGGCCCCGCCCTGCTCTTGATTTGCTTTTCACATCCACTGGGATGATGATGGGCTGGCTTTTGTTGGCCGATCTCATGCCGTTCAGTGTGATGCCTATCCGGCTCAATGCCGCGCGTGCCGAAGATTACATCACGTCAAAGTCATTGGGTTGTAGGGCTGCTTAGCAGTTGCTGTTCTCATCGTCTTTCATCATTTGGGCTTACCGTTGTATGCATTTATATCAACCCTATTTTTACCACAACACGCTTACTGTTGCATGCATGCCCCATGTGTCCAGAAATTGCAGGAGCAGAGCAGTGTGCAGTCAAAGCTGAACGCTGTCAAGCAGGAGAGGAACATCCGAGCCGCACAAAGCAGAGCTGCCCGATTGAATGAGGAGCTTGACAGCACACTGGAGAAATTTCAGGTACCTTGTGAAGCTAACAACGATGCATGGCGGCAGGGCGGCAAAATAAAATAAAATAAAATATAGACACCATTTTTACTGGTGTGGGCTGGATTATAAAGGGAGCCTTTCCCTTTCCACACCCCACCGCTATTAGGAAAGTATGATCTGTTTTGCACCTACGAATAGAGCAGGGAAGCCGGTCTACATTTTGGTCGGCCGTCCCCTTACTGAAGTCCTTCGGCAGGGACTAAACAGTATTCCTGTACTGCAGATGCTAGTGGTACAGTTTCAACCCCGACTTTAGTTACAAGAGGGAGTTGCCCCACCCGGTTAAGCGGTCTAAGTATCTGTCCGGGCACTGTACAGGATTACTTTAAACAGCAATGGGCGCGGTAAACACAGCCATCAATCTTCCGGGCGGTGTCTAGGGTGTTGTGTGGGATCCTATGCAGTCCACCTGATGGTTCATAGGATTTCGGTAAGCCGTATCCCGCGGGCCTACGGGTCCTCTAGATCCTCTCACCGCAAATACAACACAGATTAAGCCGCTGAAAAAACCTTCGTGGGAAAAGCGGCTTGATTAAATGTTGGCACTAAATAAAGTTTGCAAGAAGAACGAGACGTGCGATTCCACAAGTGGACGTATCGTGATGCCCCCGCTGCAGTAAATAATGTGTCTGATAAAAGAGTCTCCTCTGCCCCAAGTTATTTATCGGCCGTAAACTGTGAACATGGTTCGCCCCTCAGGGCTAAGTGAAGTCGAGCGCTGCAGAGATGTGGAATCGTGCTTGTCAGCGACAGGCACTGATTCTGAGCACTTTCTAGATTCTTCCTTCTTCCATGTGAACAACCTCTTTGCCTTGGGGTTCTTTCGATTGCCTTTTTCCCCAGTGCTACTCTTAGCTCTTTTCTTTCCTGTGGACTTAGGCCCTAAGGCAACGATGGAAGAAGTGGCAGCTGGTGTCACTAGTTCAGCTTCTTCTGACTTAACAACTGGTGATGCGCGAGTTTCTACCAGCATGTCTGAGCTCAGATTCTGCGAAGGCGTTTTCACGCACGTTGGGGTAGCGACTGTTGGCTCTGTGTCACTTTTTTCAGCGCGTTCCTTTTCCCTGCGTGATGAACGAAGCTGCTTGCGTCGGAGTGTTTTTGCGCTGGGACCCTTACAAGATGTGGTTCCCACAGCCTCCTGAGCGCGCTCAGATTCTCCACTTTTCTTATTTGAGATGAGGGCCCTTTCTGCTGTGGCAACTGTCGCTTGCGCTTTCGTTTCCACTAGCTTGATGGCCTCGAGCAGATTTTCCATCAAAACTTGCGAGTCAGTGAGCGTCGAAAAGGAGGATTCCACTAGCTGAGCGCGCGCAAACTCACTCGAAAGTGTGGCATACTTCCCTTTTGAAATTTTCAACAGGTGTAAGGCCGATGTAGCACCTCCCAACACCTGTATCAGCTGTATCTCAAGGCTCGCAAAAAGCGGTTCAGTCGGCTTTTTGAAGCATACTGAACGCTGCTCGTCTCAAAACGCGTATCAAAATACACCTGAAAAATACAGTAATAAAACCATACGAGCGGAAAAAATGCCACTCATTATCATAAATTTATCGGGATAAAGAAACAATAATTGCGGCTGTAATTTTTCCGGAGAGGTGCGTGCGTTGACCAGTCGGCAAAAAGTGTTGCAGGGCGGCATATATACCTACAACGTGCTGTCTACTACCTTGCATATCTTGCTTTCTAAATGAACGAAGGTGCCTCCATAACGAAAGTTTAGGGATTAGGGACCATTTTAAGCAAGTCTTGGTAACGCTTGGGACCTATGACACACAAGTTCAAAAAATGTTTTTATTTGATGAACAGGTGGCCCACGCACCACAGCGCACTAAACACATCATTGGGCACTTCAGGAATCAAAGTGACCACCGTATCAAAAGTTTATGGTCAATGCTGTTTAGTTGCCTCCGCCCATACTTAACCATGCTTACGATAAATACTTGAATCGATTATATTTCGCGATCTAGAAATTGAAATGTTTGTGTCAGAGGTCCCAAGCGCCACCAGCAAAGACCTCGATTATTCGGTGCCCTTAGCCTGCAATGCCTGCGACAAAAATTCCACCCTTATCAATATCATTAAATACGCCCGAATATCTCAGTTCACGTACCACATGCTTTGTCAAGTGTTCTATGCATGGTAGAAGTCTTTCAGAAGTATCTACGTCCCGCCAACTCTATCTCCTCTTCCCCGCTTTCAGCCAAAACAGCCAAGGAAGAAAAATGCCGGATGCAGGCGCTAAGCTGCTAAAAAGTGGAGATGGAGCTACTAAATTGATGAAAAGGGGCATTAAATACCTAGATTTTTTGCCGACGCTTGGCCGGCTCATCTTTTGGTACGGCCTGGAGGCAAAAATATCTTGGGCCAGGAGCAAGTTAGCTTCTGCGATGTTTAAATTTTGCTAATCTGAACATCGTTCTGATTGATCACAAAGTAGAGATCTCCGTAACTCTAGCTCACATCAATTCATACTCGTGAAAAGTAATTTTTTACGTGCTACCAACCACAAATTGTGGCACAGATCATACTAGCTAACTATGATCCTCCTGCGTGCCTGCCACCTCAGTCGCGCTGTGTCGATCGTTCGTGCTTCCACAAATCCCGGCTCGTCCTCCTTGGATACTGCCAGCTTCATAGCATTCCCAGTTGAGCCTTAGGAAATTCCAGGAAAACGTAGCATGCTTACTTCATTTGGCGGACTCCAATTCCTTCGTCACCTCGCCATAGCGCATTGCGTTGACGCCGGTCGTCACGTCAAGGGAAGCCGAGAATTGCCAGCGGTGAAGCGGAATAAATAAAAGACCAACAAAATCACAAGTAGGTAAAGCGCCACGAATTAATTACCTGCAGTGGAACAACAAAACTTCAGTAATTTCAGGAGTACACCGTGCTTCACCACCGGCATGCTCCCGAGACTGCAGAAGTGGACAGCGTTCGTGCTCTTGACGTCCTTGACGCACCAGTCCATACCACCAGATCCAGTCGTACACCCCAGGTCTCCCAAGCACCAGCGCCGTCGTTGTCCCACCAGCTGCAGTAAAAATGCGTCGCGTTCGCTACGTCGTCTAGAGAGTCGAAAGAACGAATGCGCGACACCGCGCCCCAAAACGGCAACCCTATCTATCCCCGGCAAACAAGGGCCTGCGCGGCCTCAAAGCACCACCAAACAGAATAAACATCGACAAGCATTGCCAACCGTGTCGCAAGGTAGTATGTACATAAAAATTCCTCTGGGCGTAAATATTCTGCTGGTTCGCCCGGCCTGCCACTGTATAAGGCTTCCACCCTGGTTTTATGCCGCTAGGCGCTATCCGTTGTCTGCTTAAAAGCAAGCTCTCCCGTGATGACGTCCGGAAAGCAGCTGGAAGCCTCGAACAGTATTACAGGGCCACGAGTATGTTTTGGCACTAACACATGGCACCCAGGGGGGGGTCGAAATGACCATCTAGGGGTTTGGGTTTCATTCGGAGGATTGTCCGATGTATGCCATCGATACCAATATGAATATTACCTATTTCGATGTCTCCGAAAACGATGGTGAGGTCCATTTTGGTTCATTCGAATGCATTTGGTGTGCAGCACATGTAAAACTCAGGGGGGAATAGGACTTCTGACATAGGGTTTCAATGCGCTGGCAACCTTAGCGTGTGGGAACCGTACTAACTGGTGATATATGAGTGCAAACGTTATTATATATGTATATACAAAAGCGATAGGTTCGACAAAAAGTCCTAGGAGTGTTGAAACCTCAAATCGGAACACGCGATATGTTATTCGTTAAACACGTGAAGAAAGAAAATGACAATAATAATACCAACAAAGTAAACTATCCAAGCCTAGTTCTACAATAAGATTGCATATAATACAACTAGTTTCTATGCCTTTTGAGCTCTTAAACGTAAGGCAGCCTGCTACAACTAGATGTCGTTGATCCCGACCGTTTTCATGAATACAGTGAACAGGCAGCCCATCCAACGGATGCTCAGACCTGTACTATGCACTCGAAAGTGCCTCCCTCAAACACAAAGCGAACACTATACAAAATATACAGGTTATATGCGTGACTATTTATCTATCTAAAGAGTGCTTTAACGGGGCATCTCGGTGCTGTTGCCGACGGAAACGACGGCGATGTTCCCCCGTACGGTTGCCGTCGGTTCTGGCCAAACTCCCTCCTCCCCCCCCGGAACTGTTGGGAATTAAACCCAAGCTGAGCGGGGTGAGCCCCATTACTCAGACTACAGTCCCAAAAAATATCACTCTGGTTTGGCTCACCTTCCCGAGCTCATCGGTGCCTGACTGCGTGTTGATTCCTACAACACGCAGTCAGGGTTACACCTAGTTTCCCTATCAAAAGTGCAGCAAACGGGTTGCCGTATTCCCTTGTATCAAGTAGTTGCAGCCGGCCGCAACTCCTTCCACAAGAGGGGGGCTTTTCGTTCTTCACCTGCAGCACTTGTTTCCCCGTCCCCCCCCCTCGGAACTGTTGGGAATTAAACCCAAGCTGAGTGGGGTTGGCCCCAACACTCAGACGGCAGCCCCAAAAATATCGTATGATGTCAGAAGGAAAAATGTACAATAATATGCACACACAAGGAAGCCTTCGCCTTAAGGAAGCCAAACGCAAAAGACTCGCAAGCCGCAGCGAGCTTGATGCAGCTTCAGAACGAATTTCGCTGAGCTGGGGCTTATCTTTTCTAGCCTACGAAAAGCGCATGGTGGCAGTTATCATGCTATGAAAGTGCAGCTGCTCACAAACTTGAGGCCAGCCCGCGGAAAACAATAGTCCTTTGAAGTATTCTGTTAGGAGTTTTTTTCGAACTCGCCAGGCTCGTCTGCAGACACGAAAGCACACACGAGTTAGAGGGGGGAGCAGGGGTGATTAAACCCGAGAACACACAGGTTCCGCCAGAGAATTACACTCTGGACGCGCTGCTCCCATAGCACAAGGTTGAAAAAGTCTTTCTATCGGGTCGAAAAAGCTTTTGGTGAAGTTTGGCAACCTGCGATGCAGCTTAGAGTACACCGCAGCACATTTACCCTAGCAGGTGCGAATTCAATGCTGGCAGGGTTTCCCGTGTGTCGCCAGGAAAAAGGATAAAGCACTCTTCACTGAAACCCGAACTCGAAAATCGACAACACCAAAGTTTTTTGAAAAGGGACAACCTACGATTTCATCAAAGCATTTCACCACTCTATGTTACCAAATCTTAGCAATGCCTAACCGCCTTAAACTGAAAACTGGGGAAATAGCCCCCGTTTGTGCGACACACTCTTTTGGTATGCGCTTTAACAGGCTGTTGACAACTCGTTGGTGCAGGCGCAGACCAAAAAATGTTTTCGAAACACTTGAAAATGATAAAATTGCATGTCCGCCGCCTACATTGCCACGTAGGACCGCTCCGCGTGCGGTGACCGCTCCACTGCCGGTTCCGTTTTTCGCGCGAACAAACAATCGTTTCTGTCACAAAAAGACGATTCCTAGATGGTCATTTACCGACCCTGTCAGGTGCCATGTGAAATTTCCTTGAAAGTTGCCGATCTCCACATATCATACAATGCATTGATGAAGTCGATGGGGAATTGTGAGACGGAGAGTGGATGCACTCACTATACACTACACTCCACTACACTACACTACTACAGCACCAGATTGCATGTATCACACATATGCATGACAATCATTTCATTTTATGCAACGACGTATATCAATTTTGTATACACCCTGTCGCGCCGCGCACGGGGACACAACGCGCAATACAGGGGCACTCACAAAAAAGAGGCCCTGGAAAGCTTCAGGACGGTAACATCCACTACCGCGGGGGAGATTGAATTATGTCAACTCAATATCAAGGTAGTGTTTGCGCAAAGGCGTTTTCTGCAAAAAGTTTTCAGATTCTAGATCTCCAGATACGAGCGATTTAAGTATGTGCTTAAGTATGGTTAAGTATGGGAGAAGATCGAGCGGTTTCGACCATAACTTTTCCATCACATGACCAATTTAATTATGTAAGTGCCCAATATGTTTATATCGCTCAGGGCAACCTCTTCATCAAACAAACATGTTTTGAACAGTTTTTGCAAAAAAAGGCCTTCACACAAACGCTACCTTGATATACAGAGCAAGACAGCTGTCCGGTCAATTCCACATATGTGACACTTGGGGCTGCTGACTGGTTCTGCATATCCGAGTACCATATTGCACTAGTGACTGGTTAGTTTTCCATGACTTATTCATCTTTGAAGCCGAACTATTTTAGTTTTTTGCAAAGCCTACTGAGGAAGACCTGTCGGCACGGGTCAAACAGCTTCTAGGTAGCCAAGCTAAAGCTCTGGTATATTTCAGTATCGTTATTTGTACAGAAGTATTTTTTATACATTATTACTTTGGTGCTATTCTTGGAAAACAGTGTTTATTATCACCTGCTTTTTCGAGCCGCGCGACCGGTCGTACTGTGTTGACTTTACCAACGTGCTTATTACTTTACCGCACATACCGCTTCTTACAGCGAAAGTTTAATTATATCAACTTTTATTTGCAGCAGTTTTTGGGATGTGTTCCGCACGATCTCCCTCGACACTGACTATTCAGATCCAGCGGCCTAGTTCTCTAGGTACCGGATCGACGTTTGATTTCATATAAACGTACAGGAGAAAACAGAAAAAAGAACACCAAAAAAAAAAAAATCAAATTCAAATTTACCATACTAAGTTCTCTAATGGCATCACAACAGCAACCACAACAACCACAGCAGGAAGGGACTCAAGTTGGAGTCCCAGCCGCCACGGGATTTATGGCGGCGCCTCAACTAGGTCAGCAGGCTCCAATTACTCCAGTTCCACAACCCCAACACGCGATTGGACAGTATACTCCAAATGCTTTTTCTGCATACAACCCAGCCTTCGCCACACCCACCCCGTCAACCCCCAGTACTGGTGGATTGCAGTACCAACTTCCTCTCCAACAACCGGTAGCACCGCAGCAGAATGCGGCAGGTTTTCAAGTTAACAATGGACCACCAATCGACCCGCGCACCGGCGGCCCTTATCTCCCGATTTAAGAAAGATTTTGAGGACGAGAAACTAAAAACTGCAAACCTGGAGGCTCAGATTCAAAAAATGGCAGCTGAGCGGGCAGAACTCCAGGCTCAATTACTTTGCGCGGAAAATGCAGTGTCTGAGGCAGAACGGACCGTCCTTTTCGAGAAAAGACTGGCAGAGGCACTTCAGGCACAGAAGACGGATGGCAACCTCGCAGCAATGGGAGGGGCACTGGCGGATGCGGCGGGAGTTACGCGCGCGAGAAAAGCGGTTCACTTTGAACCACTGGCAGAGGAGGTGGTGGTGGTTGACGATGAAGGGGGGGGAAAGCGGAAGAAGTCGAAGAGCAAGAAAAAGAAGAAGAGGCACAGCAGCAGCTCCGATTCCTCCTCGGACATGACGGACAGTGACAGCAGCGCTGACAGGAAGGCACGTCAGCGCCAGAAACGGAAGCAAGGTGCGGATTTGACCCGCGCCACCAAAATCAATGAGCGCTGGTAGTGGCCGCGTACGAGGAGGCGGTGGCGGCAGCACTGGTGACAGCCCGGATCCGAAGAGCACTGCTCTTCGTGCGATGCTCAGCGCACAGGAGGCAGTACTCACTGCCCAGCAAGAACAGGCCAGGCTGGAGGCCGAGGCCCACGCAGCAGCGCTCCACACGGCTGCGGCCTCAGGTGCAGCAGTGCTACCTGCAGTGACAACCCTGACCGTCCGTACAGGGATCCCACCCCCACCCTCAGTTACTGTGAAGAGGGTGAGCGTGATCGAAGCGAAGGAGATATCTAAACTCTTCAGGTTGAAGGCGAACTGGGAGGCACTGCGCCTGGAACTTTTGAAATTTCAGGTGGTCGGTCGACCCCAAGACTGCAATGGAATTGTCGAAGACTGAGATCCTACTGGCAGCAACCGAAGCTCACAACGGGGGCTTCCTCGATCTCCGCAATTTATAGCGGGGACGCACCCAGCGACAACGACTAAAAAAAGTGCAGGGGATCCTGCGCTTGGTGGAGGAGGCTGTGGAGGAAGTTGTCGCTGGATGTGAAGGGGAGGGGAGGGGAGGGAAGGTGGAGACGGCTGTTACCTTGTCGATGTTTGGCTCGCTGATTTTTTTGGAGTGGGCTGGATTGCAACCAAGGTGGTGGCTGCGAAGATTTCTACCGTGGTGGGATGCACTGACGGTGGAGGACCTGCGCAGCTGGTTTTCAGGGGGGGCGCGCTAGAGGACATATGTCCTAGCGTCAATGGGGTCGCGGATAAAGTTATGTGGGGAAGTTTTGGTCTGGACCGAGGGCAAGGCTGCTTGCGCACTTCAACACTGCGCTGGACCCTGCGAGGAAGGGAGGGAAGAGGCTGTATGGTGGGCTGAGGGCGAGGGGACTGCATACTTATTGTATGTTGCCACTGAGAACGTACAGGGGGCAGTCTGACTGCAACGCGGACGAGAAGCTTATTATTGCGAGGACACAGAAGCTTGGTGACACTTTGAACACGGTGGGTGTACGGAACCGTAGGGTGTCGGCGGGCCGCACACATTATCGCAGGACGTGTCGACGTCGACGCCGAGCCGCCACTCGACTTGGTTCTCGCAGGAACATGTGGCGCAGAGCCGCGAGTGACGGTTGCTGGAGGGCGAAGTACGGGAGCACAGAGACTCAGGGCTACACGGGTGGTGCGCTGCACCTTGCACTTCGTCGATTGTCGAAGGGCGAGACGCCCTGCGAGGGAGAGTGGGATCTGCAGAGCACAGCGGGGGTTTGGAACTTCACAGACTGGACAGCAGTGAAACTCAAGTATGGCCAGTCGCAGGCAGTGCTTTTGGACGAGACAGGAGAGACAGCACTGCAGCAGACTCTCAGCCAGCTTCTCCCAGTACTTAGGAGGGACAATGCCAGACTTCGACTGCTGTCGATTGTGGTAACAGACTCAGAGCGATGGGCTCAGCGAGAGGTAAAGCAACTAGTGAGGCGCCCGAAACAGGCGTGGAGGAGAGTCCCCAAGTACGCACTAGACAGACTCGTGAGATTGTGGCAGTCAGCGCCCTCAGTTACAGACAAGAAGCAGCTTGCCAGGATCAGAGCTTCCTTAGCGGCCACCGCGAAGAAGTCCCACGACTTTATTTTCAGACACGCTTTTATCTGCAGAGTTCGTTTTCCAGAGAATCTTAGCACATCAGTAATGAAAGAGTTTCTCCTCCAGTGCGCCGATGCGAAGTTTGCCGAGGGAGCTACGAGAAATTTTGTTCGCAGAAGAGTACGGGTGGTAAGAACAGCGAAACAAAAGATCTCTGATGTGTTCTGCAACCTTAGCAAGGTTTCTCTTTGTACTGACAATGCTTACTGCCGATGTGACAGACTGAGTGCGGATCTGCCCCGCCGGAATGGACACGTCTGCTTTCGCACTACCGAACTTTCGGGGGAATTTCTGCCACTTAACAGGAGCCTGCGTGACACTCCAGCGCAGATCAAAGAGACGGCTGATTTTTTGCTCGCGAGTACTACTGATTTTCTTAGCCAACTTACTTCCTTTGAAACAGTTTCAAGTGCAGCGATCCGGAGACTTCTCCCCTGGCAGTGTTCTGTGGACGGCGGTGCTCGAGTTACACTGATTGAAAACATTTCTAACGAGACCTTTTTTGTAGCAGTTTGCGGTGCTGAGGGACTGAAGGTCCAAGTGACCTGGCACAGATTTGTTTTTCTGCTTAAGCGGCTCGACGCCTGCGGTGTTGCTCGGGGTCGGGCGAAGACAGCAGTGACAGAGCTTATCCGCGAGCTGGTGCGGAGAGTGTGTGCCTGGTCGCAGCTTGTGACGCAGGATTACTGGATTACACCTTACTTTGTTCAGGACGCGATTCGCTTCTGTTTTTCACTGCTTGATGAGCTTTTTGCCTCGCCGCTAGACGTCAACCTGAACAGCGCAATGTTTTGCACCCCATATAGCGAGGACACCTGTTTCGGAGCTGTTGACAATGCGTACAGAATTTTGTGGCACGTACTTGCTCTCGGGAATCCTATTTATACTGTGTCACATATTCGCAAGTGTATTGCCCACGCGATTCTCTCCGCACGAACGACGCAAAAACCCGTTCGAATTGTACTCGTGGCTCCATACTGGGAGCGGTGGGATGAGTGTGATGGGGTTGAACTGGTGTGCCTGCTGCAAAAGAAGAAGTTCAAATTCCTGGCTCCGCAGAGTGCTCTAGGCTTCGCTGATCGGTCGACGGGAGCAAAGTTTGACGTGGGTATTTTTCTGATCCAGAACAGGGCCGCGAAGCTAAAACCGGTTACTGATCAGGGACTCTCCAGACTTTCTAGAGCAGTGGCGAGTTTGGTCAATGACCGGGGCGTGATGTATTCGGCTGAGTGGGGTTTGGACTTCTGCTGGAGGTTGGCTATGCAGGTCCGCCCACAGACTCGTGGATTTGCGGAGGAAGGCAGGGTCTTGGATCGTTTTCGGAAGCTAATGAAGGGCGGTGTGGCGGCAGGACTCTTCCTGCAGTCTTTTGGCGGGGACGTTGCTGCGGCGGTGATGAAAGTGGCGGATAATGAAAAGCAGGCTGCGATCGAAACTGGCGGGACAGGCGTCCCGGCCCTGACAGACGTTTGGCAACTGGCGACGAAGATGTCTGGCTTGGCTCGGGGACCACTTGACAGGAACGTCGCGGTGGGATTTGGCGTGTGCTGCCAGGTCTACCAAGGCTGGCTCCGTGAGGAACGTGACGGCGGAGGCTATGAGAGGGTGACACTGGAGAGTGTGGAGGCTGTTAGAAAAATGCAGCTAAGTTTCCGAGCGGCGGGACTTGATCAGGTGGCAACGTTTTTCACTGAGGGCATATTCGGCACGCTCTATTTGCTGCTGAAGCATAAGGATTCCTCGTTGTGGGAGAAGAGGCGCCCGGTGGTTCCTTGTTTTGGCTCACCTGATAGAATGCTTCAAAACCGGGTTGGCAGAGCACTGCGCTTCTTGATCGATGGGCTGACGGGACACTTCAACGTGGCGGCTACGCAGGAAATTGCTGGACGGCTCTCCCTGTTTAACTTGGCGATCGAGGCTGGGGACACAGTGATGGCGGCCAGGTTTGACGTGAAAGAGATGTATGTGAGATTGAGACCGTCTGTGGTGCTCTTGGCGGTTGAGTTAGTTGTGACTACGGCGATGCAGGAGTGTGCAGGAGTTTTGGTGAGCACGAGAGGCAGGGAGGGAGTGTCCTGGTGCGAGGCAGGCACCCCGAGGCTAGAGGCTGTGAAAATGACGGCGGCTCATATTCTGGCAGGAGTGAGGTTTATTCTTGACAACGGCTTCCTGTTTGTCGGCGGACACCTGGTGAGGCAGACTTGCGGCATAGGAATTGGTGGTGCGGCGCCAGCCCGGGACTGGCACAGTGTGTGTGTGTGTCTACGGCGAGCAGCGATGGACACAATCACTGGGGGCGGATCGGAGACTGACGGGCGTGAAAATCGTGGGCATGCGGCTGATGGACGATTGCCTTCTTTTGGTCACGGGCAACGGCGATGCGGACAGCGGGGCACTGGATGAGATGCAACGAGTGTTTGGTGGGTATCTTCAGGACTGTTACCCGGAAGGCTGCGTGACAGTGGAACAAAACTCCGAGGGTCTCAGTTGGGTGTTCTGCGGGATGCTGCTTACGGTGGACACGTGCGGGGTTCGGGCAAAGTCGACCACTAAGAATGTCCAGGCGGGAGCGATCTCGTGACAGTTGGCCTTCTTCCCGTTTGTGGCTTTTGACCCTGACAGTGGCCGGGTGCAAAAAATGGTGAGTACTCTGAATGCCCTCTACAGGATTGAGAGGCACTGCACGGAGGATCACCTGAAGGCTGCGGCGATCATGGATGTGCTTCGGGAGCTGAGATGGCAGGGCTACCCAAAAGGCTGGCTCTTCGAGGCGATCGAAAAAATGGTGGCTAGGTCCCCCCTCGGTTTCTGGAATCGGCTGCACAGGAGGCTTGAGTTGGCTGGGATGAGGCTTTGAGGACCCTTCAGACGTGGTATTTTGAGTGCCCCCTCACGGGGGTTGAGGAGCAGACTACAGGGTGGTGAGTGGTGTGATCCAGCTGATGGTGGTAGTTGGACCGGGTCTGCGGATGGTTGGCCCTCGGGCCAGTGCACTGGGGTTGGCTGCCAACCCAGTTGCTTTTCCGAGATGTGTGAGTTACTTGGCTACAGCTTCATGACGGCCCTCTTGGGCCTGAGATCTTTGCAGCCAAGAAATGATCCTTTTTTATGTATGCTTTCTTTGTTCTGTCTTTGCAATTAATTTTCCGGTGTTGTATTACGAATGCGTCAGACTTTTTGACAGATTTTTATGTGAGACATTGCATATTTTACTTATCACAGCCGTCCCACTTGGGGCTGCTGACTGGTTCTGCATATCCGAGTACCATATTGCACTAGTGACTGGTTAGTTTTCCGTGACTTATTCATCTTTGAAGCCGAACTATTTTAGTTTTTTGCAAAGCCTACTGAGGAAGACCTGTTGGCACGGGTCAAACAGCTTCTAGGTAGCCAAGCTAAAGCTCTGGTATATTTCAGTATCGTTATTTGTACAGAAGTATTTTTTATACATTATTACTTTGGTGCTATTCTTGGAAAACAGTGTTTATTATCACCTGCTTTTTCGAGCCGCGCGACCGGTCGTACTGTGTTGACTTTACCAACGTGCTTATTACTTTACCGCACATACCGCTTCTTACAGCGAAAGTTTAATTATATCAACACCTTGAGTAGCCTCAGAATTACACTTTCAGGTCAACAACATATACCAATATGACAAATCATTCCAATAATGTCAACGTTTTATACGTTCATTTAGTAAGCATTCTAGTAGAAATGCTCAGTCATATAACTGCTAACATTGTCATCAACAAACTTCCGAATTGGTGAGCAGGCAGAGCAGACCCGTGTGGAGGGCCGTGACCTTGAATATCGAGCCCAAATGGAAGAATTGCAATCAAGCTTAGAGGAGGCAAAGGCAGAAATCTCTCGAGACAATGTGCACATCGCAACAATCATGGCTGAAAAAGGCGAATGCGTGCAAGAGCATAGACAACTGCAGGTGTGTCAGCATGTTTCTTATAGAATTCTTGTCGAACAAAACAGAAATTACTCAGCTCGGCCCAGGCGCTTCACGCCCCACACCGTATGAGGTTAACTTTCGTACAAGTTGACATGGACTGAACTATGAGCAAACAAAAGTTGTCCAAGTCCTTGGACGAGGCTGAGGTGCCACTCCTCCCAGAGAGGACGTCGTCGTCACTGGGTGTTGCTATGCCCGGCACAGTGATAACCCTAGACCAAAAAAATACTCTCCGATGGCGGGTGTCTCCGTGCCTGCGGCACTGCCCCATGACAGGATGCTGATGTTGGCCTTCTGCCCCCGCCCTCCTCCCACCGGGATGATAGTCACAAAATGAATTGCCGTGCCTGAAAGATACCTCGTTGTGTAAACGGTGTGCTTGTCATTGGCTATCCATTCACCTACATTAACCCCTATGGAGCGGTTTGTACCGTATACGAACACTTTGACCGCTCAGATCATAGTACATTCACAGCTCGAACTGACAAGACTCGTTGCAATCGCACATCCAAGCTTCGCACGCCCACCGCGATAGGTATCATCAATGCTCAAGAATGGATTTTGCACATATACCTATTATATATACCTTACGCATGGGGCATTTTGTTGTGTGCGAATCCCCAAAGTTGCTCGAGTCATGGGATGTAATATGTGTAAAATCTATCCTAAAGTGTGAGAAATCGCGGTGTTGGTGGCATACATTGACATGAGTATGCCGGTTCAATGGGTTGTATCATATCACATCACCATGCTCTTTATACGGGCGATATATACGTTCACGATATTCATTTATTGCTAAAAACACTCCATTTACGCCTTAAGTATGGAAAACATTGTAAAACTAATGTTTCCCCTTGTTTTTTGGTGTTTTTTTCGCCTACTTGCTTGAATATTTCGATATATCGACGCGTTTGACCAAAAAGATCATCACCTATTCCAAAATATGAATAAAGGAGATTGTTTTATGGTCGTGGGATGACTTATTACTTGATTATGCGGTTGCGAGAACTCAATTTTCACAAATTTGGTTCCTGGAACGGCGTTTTTTTGCTTGTATATTGTCGATATAATGTTGTATATATCATGTGCGCATGCATGCAATAGCTCAACATGACCGTCCATGGGTTGTGGAACATATGTCGAATCTCGTGCACCTAACATGATATCATATACCACGAACACAGTGCATTTGTAAAATATATGTTTTTCGCAAAAGGTTCCGTCCGCTCCATAGGAGTTAATCGTTTCGATTGGACCGCTGAATATGTGCTAGCAAAGATGAACAGCTATGTGGACATCCGGTTGACAATGAGTTGAGCTCATGTAGAGTGATGCATGAACATGAGCTCGTCCTCACTCACAAGCTCAAACGCATTGTCAACCCGATGTTCACCCTTGTTGTCATTTCCCCAGGAATGGATGTGCTCGTCTGATATGGAGGCGGTAAGTACTCTCTATGACAAGCGGGGACTAGTTGCGCGGCAAGCCATTTGACAGCGAGAATCTGCGAGTCATTTTTCGGCTGGAGCCCATATGCGGGGGTGTGGGTGTCAAAAAGCCTGGAACCGTCTGAGCTAGGGGGCAGTGCTGCAGCACAAGGACCCCGGATCAGGGAGTCTTATTTGTCCCAAGCAATATATTTGATTGAACATACTTTCCCAATAATAACTCACTTTTGTGCTTATTAAAGCTTGCGACTCGTGAGGTTTGAATGGGTTTGGGATGATGCACACGATTCATTACCTGTTGCCGGCGCGTAGGAGCAACTGCAATACACACACGACATCATCAAGAAATGTGAGACAGGCAGGGAGAGCTTGCAACGTGAGCTTGATGTTTCGGAAGAGAAGCAAGCAATGCTTCGGCAAGAGGTACACATTTCCATACTAGAACAAGCTGATGTGCCCACTTTGGCAGCGCTTGATGTCTGTGCATTTCTCACCCTACTCACAAGAACTGTGATATTGCTAATGGCACAACATGATAAGCATACTGTCACGTCCGTATATAATATATTACTGAATATAAAAGTGTGTCCGCCTTTACATACCACATGGAACATGGCTGCTGAGATGGCAAGGACATTGTTACACTCACTTTGTAGCTCCACCGGGTATGGCAATGATGACCTAGGCTGCACGCTATACTCATGGCGCGGTTAATCATGCCCCATTAACATTACTGATATCATTATACTGCGCTTCGTAAAACAAATCGTGCCGGCACCGACCGCGAGGCACGGGCATGATTGGCATGTAATATGTATCAGTAGGTACAGTGGGGGAAATGCATAAGAGAATATTATTAATGAACGAACTGTATCCAATGAAGACGACAGTTTTTGGTCATTGATCAAAGCGAATTGATAAAAAGAAGAAGGAGAAGGAGAAAAAGAGACTGCTAGAATCTGCATATCGGGCTGTGATAGTATAACAGTCTGATATGACATTTATGGTATATATGTCACACGCGTGACACCGTATATCACTGCACCCAAGCCACTCACTGCCTATATCATTCTATCTGAATAATAAACTAGAGCTTTTTAGTTGAAATCGCTCCAATTGATTTTTCGGATAGAATGATATAGGCAGTGAGTGGCTTGGGTGCAGTGATATACGGTGGCACGTGTGTGACATATATACCATAACTGTCATATCAGACTGTCATACTATCACCGCCCAATAGGCAGATTCTAGCAGAGACGCCCTTTTTGGGGTGTGCGGTTTATAGTCCCAGAGACTCTTATTCAATTTTCCCTTAATCCGGCTCATTGTCCATTTTCTTTTGTATAGTCTGTTAAGGCTAACTACATATCTTGTTACTGCATATCCCCGATCCTGTTAACAGGTGTAGTGCTTCCCTTTTTTAATGATATATTGTTTCCAGCTTCTTTCTCCAAGAGTTATTGGTATTATTCCACTCCTAGATGAGCACAAGAGCATCCGCGTTTCCATACTACTCCTGTGCCTGCAACATCATTTTGATAGGGCTGCAACTCTATGTGGCGGGAGTGATGCACAAAACAAGTATCTTTGCAGACCCTTCCGTGAAATTCCTCCAAGTAAATTCTGGATGGAAGTCGCTTCCTGAGCAGAGAGAGTATTTTTTTTGTAGGTAGAATATTGAGTCAACGTACAAAAATGCTACCACCATCAGCTGGTCCTCTCTGCTCCGGAAGTGACTTCCATCCAGAATATACCTGGAAGAATTTCACGGAAGGGTCCACAAAGATTGTTTTGTGCATCACTAACGTACGATGCCTGCCAACCTTGTTCTGTATCCGGAAGAAGCCACGTGTGCCAGTCCCGTTTGAATGGCAACGGCATTTGACACCCCTCAGATCACACAGGGCTGCGGCCCGTGCGCGTCCGAGGCGCCGACGGTTAGGTGGGGTGATGGTACGCAGCTTGCTTTGACTTATTTGTTCGTCACTCGCAGCTTGTGCGTCACCAGCATAACAATCTCACCATTGAGCACACCGTGATTTGGAGCCTGTTCTATTGAGAATTCGAAACTGTGACATGTTTAGGACCGTTAAGTGACAGAGGGGTCACGGGAGAAATCCTTTTTCGGAAAGCTCACTGACAAGACTCCTGGCAAGAGTCGAAACGCGTATGAGCAGCCTCAACAAGACACAGTATATCTTATAGAAATATATCACCTGTGGCTCTGTCTCATTAATCGTTATGCGATTATTATCAAACTGATTATTACTTAAACAACGCTCTGTTGGCCGGTATTCTACGCGCTGCTATTTTAAGGTAGTCGACGCGGTGCTGTGTATCGAAACAAGGGGGCTCTACGAGGTACCGTTCTACAACGTGTTGTGTGTTACAGTGGGATTCATATTTATCTTACTTTACTTGACCCTGATCGTGACCTGTGGTGTACAGTCTCGAATTTTACTGTTATCTATCCTCGATTGCTTCACTACCTATCATACTGCGATGGCTGGTGTTCCCCCACATGCACAAGGACAACTCCCACTCCAATCGATCCAGCAGTACAACCCTTCTGGAGTACCTGGATTGCCACCTCCACCTCCGTACCCGCCCCCAACTGGTTATCAAGCTGGCGGTGATTTTGGCACTGGCTACACTGGGGGCTAGAATGCCGGGTATGGAGGCAACTGGACTAGACCGAGACCTCCGAGCAAATTCAATGAGCTGCAGGAACAGTTGGTCAGTGCACGGATGGTGAAGCTGAGCGCGGAGCTGAAGCTGGACAATGAGAAGGCGCTGCGAGAGAAGGATCGGGAGCTCGAGGATGCAAAGGCTGCGATTGACAACAAGAAGAAGAAGAAGAAGAAGAAGAAAGAGAAGGAAAAGAAAAAGAAGAAGCGGAAAAGCAAGGAGTGTTTATCTTCTGACGATGACAGCACCAGCTCCAAGAGCAAAGTGGGGACACCGGAGGATCAGCGCAGGAGGCAGAAGGAGCATAAGGAGAAGCAGCGGGAGGAGAGACGCCGCGGACGCGATGGAACTTCGGCAGCAGCGGGACCGGATGGATGCGATGGCCAAGCAGCTTGACTTGGTATACGAGACCAACCGCAACCTGATGGCAGCAGGTGCGCAGGGATTTGGTTAATGGTTTCCGAGCAGCTCACCAATGACGACTGCGGTTACGGGAGGACGTTCTGGCGGATCGGGCGCAGCTTCCACGGGGCCGAAGAAGAAATAGCAGAGGCGCAGACCTGTGGTGTCGGAGGACGATGACGAGGAAGAGGAAGAGAAGGAGAATAATGAAGACCCGGTGCAGCAGACGGAGGACGACGTCAACGAGAGGTTCAAGGCGGCGGCGGGAACGAAGCAGATGGTGGACATACTCAAGGCCACCAAAAAGTTCCCCGCCACCTGGGACAAAGCGCAGCCGAACATGGGGTTGACACGGCCAGCGCTGATTAAGCATATGGTAAAGCTCCAACAAAGGGTAGCTGGACCTTATGGACTTCTGACTATATGGACCCCGCCAGCAGTGCGCTGACCGCCTGATGGAGCTACTGGTTTTATTACGGGTAACTTGACGGGAGCACTTCTGGCAACGGGGTTCTACGGTCGGGGAGCTGCTCATTCTGTGCCCCACAATTCTCCACATGAGAGCGCAACTACACAAACTACAGGCATTCTCAAAACGAAGTAAACTCAAAATTAACCTCACCAAGTCAGCCATAACAGGCATAAAGAACGCGGTGCATATACCCCGGGAACTCCATGCAGACCTCAAAACGATAGGCGCGGACGGGAAGATGAGCCACTTCAAAATTCTCAAACCAAACGAAACAAACAAATACCTTGGGGTCCTGCTGACGTTCTCAGGCAACTGGAACGAGGAAAAAAAGACCGCCAAGGAGGAGATGAACCACAGGATACAAGCACTATTGGTGGGGGGATGGTACCCAATTTGCTCTGACTTTTGCATATGTCACTCGTAGTTTGCACGTCACCAGCATGCCAACTTCACCGTTGAGCACATCGTGATTTGGCGCCTGTTCTATTGAGAATTTGAAACTGTGACATGTTTAGGACCGTTAAGTGACAGAGGGGTCACGGGAGAAATCCTTTTTCGGAAAGCTCACTGACGAGACTCTTGGCAAGAGTCGAAACGCGTATGAGCAGCCTCAACAAGACACAGTATATTTTATAGAATTTCATTACCTGTGGCTCTGTTTCATTAAGCGTTATACGATTATTATCAAACTGATTATAACTTGAACAACGCTCTGTTGGCCGGTATTCTACGCGCTGCTATTTTAAGGTAGTCGACGCGGTGCCGTGTATTGAAAGAAGTGGGCTCTATGAGGTACCGTTCTATGACGTGTGTTATGTGTGTTACAAGTGGGATTCATACTTTTCTTACTTTACTCGACCTAAATCGTGACCTGTGGCTTACAGTTTCGATTTTTACTGTTATCTATCCTCGATCACCTCACTACCTATCATACTGCGATGGCTGGTGTACCCCCACATGCACAAGGACAACTCCCACCCCAATCGATGCAGCAGTACAACCCTTCTGGAGTACCTGGATTGCCACCTCCACCTCCGTACCCGCCCCCAACCGGTTATCAAGCTGGCGGTAATTTTGGCTCTGGCTACGCTGGGGGCTACAATGCCGGGTATGGAGGCAACTGGACCGGACCGAGACCTCCGAGCAAATTCAATGAGCTGCAGGAACAGTTGGTCAGTGCACGGATGGAGAAGCTGAGCGCGAAGCTGAAGTTGAACAATGAGAAGGCGCTGCGAGAGAAGGATCGGGAGCTCGAGGACGCGAAGGCTGCGATAGACAAGAAGAAGAAGAAAGAGAAGGAGAAGAAAAAGAAGAAGCGGAAAAGTAAAGAGGGCATATCTTCTGACGAAAGCACCATCCAGCTCTGAGAGCGATGTGAGGACACCGGAGGATCAGCGCAGGAAGCAGAGGGAGCGCAAGGAGAAGCAGCTAGCGGGAGGAGAGACGCCGCGGACGCGATGAGCTTCGGCAGTAGCGGGACCGGATGGACGCGATGGCAAAGCAGCTCGACTTGGTATACGAGACCAACCGTAACCTGATGGCAGCAGGGGCACATGGATTTGGTCAGGGATTTCCAAGCAGCTCACCGATGACAACTACGGTCACGGGAGGACGTTCTGGCGGATCGGGCGCAGCTTCCACAGGGCCGAAGAAGAAACAGCAGAGGCGCAGACCTGCGGTGTCGGAGGACGATGACGAGGAAGAGGAGGAGGAGGAGAAGAATGAAGAACCGGTACAGCAGACGGAGGACGACGTCAAGGAGAGGTTCAAGGCGGCGGCGTGAACGAAGCGGATGGTGGACATAATCAAGGCCACCAAGAAGTTCCCCGCCACCTGGGACAAAGCGCAGCCAAACGGAGGATTGACACGGCCTGCACTCATCAAACGTATGGTAAAGCTCCACAACAAAGCGTAGCTGGACCTTATGGACTTCTGACTATATGGGCCCCGCCAGCAGTGCGCTGACCGCCTGATGGAGCTACTGGTTTTATTACGGGTAACTCTAAGGGAGCACTTCTGGCAACAGGGTTCTACGGTCGGGGAGCTTGGCGCGGAGTATATGATGGTGTGGAAATTTATGGGACTCGTGTTCCTACACTTATGTACGAAGAGGCCGAGATGGTGGGCGAGGCAGTTCTTACCTTACTGGGAGAACTTGACGGCGGAGGAGCTGACGAGGTGGTATGAGGGAAAGGACAGGTACAGCGTGTACGTCTTGATCTCCCCGTGGACGAGCAGGTCGTATGTGGGCAAGGCGTGGAGTGGCACACACTATCGATGCCAAGGACACCTGCAAGTGGCGGCGGACACTGAGTTGTGGGGGGCGAAGAAACTCTATTCCTGGATGAGGAGCTATGGCATATTTAACTATGTGTATTTGCCACTGGCTGCTTTTTCAGGGAAACGGGATTGCGACGCGGGGGAGAAGATGCTGATCCGTGCTACTCAACACCACGCGACAACATTGAACACCAAGGGGGTGAGACCGAAGGGTGTGACGGCGGCGCGAAGGAGGAGGAGCCAGCGAGTACGTAAAGAGCGCCCACGCAGAAGAATGGCAGAGAGAGCTGCTGGGGCGAGACGGAGGAGATGCTCGACGAGGAACTGCAGCGGGAAGAACTTTTCCGTGGTCAAGGCGGGCGAGTACGTGGGCTCGGACCTTCGGATTTGGCTGCAGGCGAGAGCGACGGACGAGGAAGTGGAGAACGTGGTGGACGTGAAGCTGGGACTGCTGGAATCGACGTCGTGGAAGGTGGTGAAACTCCTGTTTGGGCACAACAAGGTGTCAGCTACGGTGCACGATGAGGAGGGGGAGACCAGACTTGCGGGGAAGTTGAGGGACGTGCTGAACGAGGTGAAGAGGAGAGCAGTGGTGCTGAAGTTTGAGAAGGGTGTCATGGCGGTGTGGGATGTCACGGAGTACGCCGTACAGTTCGCGGGAGCTGCGTCACGCGTACAAACCGAAGCTGTCCTGCAACTACTACCTGTGACTCTGACCGTGGACAACCGCAGGCTGTGTATGTGACGAGTACGGGTGGAGTACTGCAACAGTGGGTAGAGCTGAGGGACGAGAACGTGAAACTCATCTTCAGAGTGAAGTTCAAGAGGTTCAACTGCTTGCTGCTCAGACTGGTGGTATGGGGCGAGGTCGAGGACAACATCACGCTTCTGGGCCTATTCGAGGCTGTGGCGAAGCGTATGCTGTTCTGGGTGGAGCGTATAACCCGCGACTACTGGATCACGCCATACCCGGACCAGGATGTGCTGCGGGAGACCCTGGCCCTGACTGACGAGATGTTCGCAACACCGTTCGACATGAATGTCAACGCGGCTGCTTTCTTCACCCCGTACCAGGAAGACAGTATTTTCGGTGCGGGCGTGGACACGTATGCTCACTGGTGGTTCACGATGGGCTTGGCGAACCCGATCTACACACTGGAGAGGATCGTGCAGACCCTGGAGCACGCGGTGAACTCTGCGAAGATGGCGAAGGTACCTATGAGGATCGTGGTGATCTGCCCTGCGTGGAGAAACTGGGCAGCTATGGAGGGTGTTTGCAGGTTGATGCAGTTTGCCAGGCACCGCTTCAAGTTCATGGCCCCGCAGTCCGCGTTGGGGTATGTGGACAAGTCCACCGGTGCGAGGTTCGATGTGGACGTGCTGCTGATCCAGAACACCAAGGCAGCGAGGAAATTCCCGGTGACTGACGCCCACCTGGACAAGTTCCGCAAGCACTTCAAGGGGAGGCTGTCAGTGGACCCTGAGTACTCTGAAGACTGGCATATTCAGTACGATGAGAACTTTCGGAGGACACGACTGCGGACCCCGGGGGTGGTGGAGATGCCGAAGAAGCTGCGGGAGCTCAAGGACACGCTTAAGGGCACTGCAGCGCTGCGATGGAAACAGAAGGTGAAGCTGGAGAAGTGGCGAAGAGAGCACGGTGTTCCAGAGGGGCCTGTGACCGTGGATGAGCGTGTGGGCGTGGCCGATGCGGGCGAGTATTGCAGAATGCTGGAGAGGTATTGTGCGGGTACCGCGAGGCTTTACCTGGACAGGAATGCAGGTGTGGGCGCTATTATCTGTCAGCAGAGGTATTTTGACTTACTGGTGAATGAGCGGGTGAGCAGTGCAGCACGGTTTGAAGAAGTGAAGATGACATCCGCGGAGCTGGTACGAGACTTGGAGGTGAAGTTTAACCGCGCGATGTTGGGGACGGTGACGAAGTTCGTGAAGACCGGGGTGTTCGGAGCTACTTACGCACTGCTCAAGGACAAGGACGATGAGCTCCAGAAGTACCGCCCAGTGCAGCCCAACAACCGAGCACCGCTCGCGCCTTTGCAGAACGTGGCGGGTAGAGCGATCGAGTTTGTCGTGCAGGAGGCGGGTGGCAGTATGACACTGGGTGGCACGCAGCGATTGAAGCACGTGGTGGAGAAGTTCAACGCGGTGTCCAAGGCGGCGCAGGGTGTTTACGCGTACACGTTCGACGTGAAGGATCAGTTTTCCAACCTGGAGCATAAAATGACGGAGAAGGCCATACACGTGATGGTGTCGGTAGCTTTCGACAAGGCCGGGGAAACCTCGCTTCTGGTGACGGTGCGGGGAGCGAAGGGTGTGCAATGGTACAAGAAGGGCGTGCCTCGGGTGACAGCGGTGCGGGTGACACGATCGAAGCTGGTGCGTGCGCTGATTTTGTCTCTGAGCCACAACTATGTGTGGATTGCCGGGAAGTTGGTCAGGCAGACTCGTGGAGTAGGAATGGGTGGACGCGACAGCCCGGGTACTGCTTCCTGTGTGTGCGCATACGGGGAGAGAGAATTCACGATGAGCTTGGGCGCGGACAACCTGTTTATTCACTTCTGGCGACAGGCGGACGATGCTATTGCACTGGTGTGGACTCTCACAGGCACGAGACGGGAATGGAAGCGGCTACGGAGCAGACTGTGCGGGTACAGAGACGATTGCTATGCGAACGGTATGCGCGCGCGTGCTAATGACGGGTGCGGCAGGCAGTGATGAAGAGTTACCGGACGCGGTGGAGTACTGCGGTATGGAGGTCCGGGTGATGGACAAGCGCGTGACCTTCCGGCAGTTGATGCAGAACGAGAAGCGTGGGTGTATGGCAATGGAAGACCCCGTGAGAGCATTCCCGTTTGTGCACTGGTTGTCGGCGTGTCCGGAGAGCCGCAAGGCAGCGACACTGGTTTCCGTATTTTCGAGACTGCGGGCACACTCCACAGATTATCGGCTACCCGAGACTCTTATGCATTTATGGCAAGAGTTGCACCGGCAAGGCTATCCTGAGGGGTGGCTGAGCCGGGGATTTACATATATGTGCAGCAAAGATCCGGTGGGGTTCTGGGGACAACTGCGGGTCAAGCTATTCTGGGAATCGAGACCTTTGTGACGATGCGCACACTGAGTATAGGCAGTTGTGCAATTTGCAGCTTTGGTTGAAGTGATCGTTGTAGTTTGCAAGTGGTTAGGACCACTGGTGGGGGGATGGTACCCAATTTGCTCTGACTTTTGCATATGTCACTCGTAGTTTGCACGTCACCAGCATGACAACTTCACCGTTGAGCACACAGTGATTTGGCGCCTGCTTATTGAGAATTTGAAACTGTGACATGTTTAGGACCGTTAAGTGACAGAGGGGTCACGGGAGAAATCCTTTTTCGGAAAGCTCACTGACGAGACTCTTGGCAAGAGTCGAAACGCGTATGGGCAGCCTCAACAAGACACAGTATATTTTATAGCAATCTATTACCTGTGGCTCTGTTTCATTAATCGTTATACGATTATTATCAAAGTGATTATAACTTAAACAACGCTGTGTTTGCCACTGCATGAATTACTATCATACAACATACAGTGATCGAGAGCCTTACTTGTTTGAATTTTCACCTGTGACATGTTTAGGACTGTTGAGTGGCGAGGTGACCACATGAGCAATCCTTTTTTGGAAAAGCCCACTGAAGCGTGCCCGTGGTTGGGACAAAACGCATTTGTTTGCTGGGGGATAGTAGTTAGGGTTGCCGCTCGCGTGGGCGGTGTCGCGCGTTCGTTCTTTCGACTGTCTAGACGACGTGACGAACGCGACGCATTTTTTACTATGGCTGGTGGGACGACGACGACGCTGGTGCTTGGGAGACTTGGGGTCGACGACTGGTTTTGGTGGTATGGAGTGGTGCGTCGAGGGCGTCAAGGGCACGAGCGCCGTCCACCTCTGCAATCTCGGGAGCAAGCCGGTGGTGAAGCACGGTGTGCTACTGAAATTACTGAGGTGTTGTTATTCTACCTGCAGGTAATTAATTCGTGGCGTTTACCTACTTGTGATTTTTTGTTGGTCTATTTTTTCCGCTTCACCGCTGGCAATTCCCGGCTTCCCTTGACGTGACGGCTGGCGTCAACGAGATGAGCTGCGGCGAGGTGACGAAGGGAATGGAGCTCAAAGAGGAAGTAAGTATGCTACGTTCGTCTGGAAATTTCTCGAGTTTGACTGAGGATGCTGTGGAGCCGGCAGTTTTCAAGGAGGTTGACTTGGGAGATGTGAAAGCACGCACGATCGACGACGTTCCACGGAGGCGGCAGGCACACAGGAGGTTCATAGTTAGATCATATGACCTGTGCCATGAATTGTGGTTGGTAGCACGTTAAAACTACTACTCACTAGTATGAATTGAAGTAAGCTAGGATTATGAAGATCTCTGCTATGTGATGACTTGGGCTATGTTGTCCGAATTGCGAAAGAAGAACTAGACAGGGCCATTCGATGACACTCCTTCTTATGGGGATCGGAATCTGGGCAGGAGCTAACTTGCTGGATCATTATGGCATATTCAATGAAAAAATCAAAGACTGTGACACAACATTTGCATACATCCACCTGGCCTGATATGCCCTTGCTTTGTAAAAGTACATTATGACCGATTTAACTCTATGAGCCACACATCAGTGCATGTATCAAGTATGTCGGGTCATAGTGTATACACAGGTGGTGAGTGTAATGGAGAAAGCACAGTCAGCATTTGCGGCCCAGATTACAACAGAGGCGACAACACGGCTTGTGCTGGAGGAGGTGCGCCCTGCAAGCCTGACATAACTGCATTTTATTTAAAAGTGCTCAGACGTAACGTATTATTGCTCCGGAATGATTGTATATCATACAACTGCTAAAGAAATAGAGTGTGCATCTCCGTTTGTAGAAGTCTGCACTCAAAACATTTCATGCAGCAACCATCGGGATATTTATGGCTGTGATAGGGATGGCTATAGTAGACCTGTTCTTTCAACGGTTTGGATCAAGTGTGGACGTACAGACTTTTGTAGTATGTCTAGAGGGTTATCATTGCAGCTCTTTGGTTGGTCTCGTGGATAAGCAGCTTGCCTGTGCAACATAATACTCTGCTCGTGAATAATGAATCAGGCGTGTGACTATGTTGTTGATAACCCAACCAATATGATGGTAAATGCGGCCCAGGTTATAGAGGAAGTAAAAGTGCACAAAAATGATATTATAAAATGGCAGGAGCTCAGATCTTTGCTAGAAGTCTTGTGAGCGCTCTTCTTGATCAGCCTGAATAAAGAAAATAAAATGCATATGCGAGTGTACCAAGCAGAGAAATCTTATTGGATTATATGTGTGTGTGGGGGTGTGTGTGATGATGATGATTGCGCGTAATTTGTGGTGGAGACTCTTTCCAGGCAAGCAAGGTCAAGGAAACGTACACAGAGATGTGTGCCAGTATAACTGACAAGGAAAGTTCGCATCTACGAGCCCTCGCTGAAAGCAGTGCTGCCACAGAGCTGCTGGCGAAACGGCTGGGAGACTCTGAGCAAGCTGTTAAAATGGAGAGTTGCTACGCTCAGCGTCTCAGCAATGAGCTCGCCATAGCTGAGGTGAGTGCATGTATATGTATACATCTATACATTATTTTACTAATTTCTTATACTCCCTGTCGCGCCGCGCACGGGTACACAACGCTAAAACAGGGGCACCCACTGTAAAGGGCCCTGGAAAACCTCAGGACGGTATCAACCACCGCGGGGGGATCGTGTCAACTCAATATACTGAGCAAGAGAGTGCCCCTATTAATTCCACAAATGTGATAAGTGGGCACACCTTAGAGCCTTGGAGTTACACTTTTGAGGAAGTCCGTAAAGTACACCTCCTTGTCCTTACTAGATTTTAATTTTAATGTATAGATTTTAATGGTTATTAAAATCTATACATTATTTTACTAATGTATAGATTTTAATGGTTATTAAAATCTATACATTATTTTACTAATGTATAGATTTTAATAACCATTAAAAGTATGGTTGTATAGATGTATTGTACTAATGTATATATTTATACAGCCATACCCATGTATATATCTATAACCATAACCATAACCATAACCATAACCATAACCATAACCATAACCATAACCATAACCATAACCATAACCATAACCATAACCATAACCATAACCATAACCATAACCATAACCATAACCATAACCATGTATATATCTATAACCATAACCATGTATATTCTGAATACACCTTAACCATAACAATAACCATAACCATGTAGACATATATACAACCATCTATATAAAAATAATGTATACAACTATACATCTATACAACCATACTTTTGACTACTGTGTATAAAGTAATCCTGGTGTGCCTTACTTGCTTTATAAGGTTTTGGAGTTATGTAAAATATGGAATGTTGGTTATGAGTAGAGTATCGAGGAAGCAACCATCACAACATACTGCATTTATAAGGTTTTGGAGTTATGAAGTATGGAGGGTTGGTTATGAGTAGATTATTGAGGAAGCAACCATCATAACATACTGCATTTATAAGGTTTTGGAGTTATGAAGTATGGAGGGTTGGTTATGAGTAGATTATTGAGGAAGCAACCATCATAACATACTGCATTTATAAGGTTTTGGAGTTATGAAGTATG
>LGRX02001659.1:0-27664 GCA_001247695.2 Cymbomonas tetramitiformis | reverse complement strand
AGCTTGCTTTGACTTATTTGTTCGTCACTCGCAGCTTGTGCGTCACCAGCATAACAATCTCACCATTGAGCACACCGTGATTTGGAGCCTGTTCTATTGAGAATTCGAAACTGTGACATGTTTAGGACCGTTAAGTGACAGAGGGGTCACGGGAGAAATCCTTTTTCGGAAAGCTCACTGACAAGACTCCTGGCAAGAGTCGAAACGCGTATGAGCAGCCTCAACAAGACACAGTATATCTTATAGAAATATATCACCTGTGGCTCTGTCTCATTAATCGTTATGCGATTATTATCAAACTGATTATTACTTAAACAACGCTCTGTTGGCCGGTATTCTACGCGCTGCTATTTTAAGGTAGTCGACGCGGTGCTGTGTATCGAAACAAGGGGGCTCTACGAGGTACCGTTCTACAACGTGTTGTGTGTTACAGTGGGATTCATATTTATCTTACTTTACTTGACCCTGATCGTGACCTGTGGTGTACAGTCTCGAATTTTACTGTTATCTATCCTCGATTGCTTCACTACCTATCATACTGCGATGGCTGGTGTTCCCCCACATGCACAAGGACAACTCCCACTCCAATCGATCCAGCAGTACAACCCTTCTGGAGTACCTGGATTGCCACCTCCACCTCCGTACCCGCCCCCAACTGGTTATCAAGCTGGCGGTGATTTTGGCACTGGCTACACTGGGGGCTAGAATGCCGGGTATGGAGGCAACTGGACTAGACCGAGACCTCCGAGCAAATTCAATGAGCTGCAGGAACAGTTGGTCAGTGCACGGATGGTGAAGCTGAGCGCGGAGCTGAAGCTGGACAATGAGAAGGCGCTGCGAGAGAAGGATCGGGAGCTCGAGGATGCAAAGGCTGCGATTGACAACAAGAAGAAGAAGAAGAAGAAGAAGAAGGAAAAGAAAAAGAAGAAGCGGAAAAGCAAGGAGTGTTTATCTTCTGACGATGACAGCACCAGCTCCAAGAGCAAAGTGGGGACACCGGAGGATCAGCGCAGGAGGCAGAAGGAGCATACGGAGAAGCAGCGGGAGGAGAGACGCCGCGGACGCGATGGAACTTCGGCAGCAGCGGGACCGGATGGACGCGATGGCCAAGCAGCTTGACTTGGTATACGAGACCAACCGCAACCTGATGGCAGCAGGTGCGCAGGGATTCGGCCAAGGGTACCTGAGAAGCTCACCAATGACGACTGCGGTTACGGGAGGACGTTCTGGCGGATCGGGCGCAGCTTCCACGGGGCCGAAGAAGAAACAGCAGAGGCGCAGACCTGTGGTGTCGGAGGACGATGACGAGGAAGAGGAAGAGAAGGAGAATAATGAAGACCCGGTGCAGCAGACGGAGGAGGACGTCAACGAGAGGTTCAAGGCGGCGGCGGGAACGAAGCAGATGGTGGACATACTCAAGGCCACCAAAAAGTTCCCCGCCACCTGGGACAAAGCGCAGCCCAACATGGGGTTGACACGTCCGTCACTGATCAAGCATGTGGTAAAGCTCCACAACAAAGGGGAGCTGGACCTTATGGACTTCTGACTATATGGACCTCGTCAGCAGTGCGCTGACCGCCTGATGGAGCTACTGGTTTTATTACGGGTAACTCTAAGGGAGCACTTCTGGCAACAGGGTTCTTCTACGGTCGGGGAGCTTGGCGCGGAGTATATGACTGTGTGGAGGTTCATGGGAGCCGTGTTTTTACACCTATGTACGAAGAGGCCAAGATGGTGGGCGAGGCAGTTCTTACCTTATTGGGAGAACTTGACAGTAGAGGAGCTGACCAGGTGGTACGAGGGGAAGGACAGGTACAGTGTGTACGTCTTGATCTCCCCGTGGACGAGCAGGTCGTATGTGGGCAAGGAGTGGAGTGGCACACACTATCGATGCCAAGGACACCTGCAAGTGGCGGCGGACACCGGAGTTGTGGGGGGCGAAGAAACTCTATTCCTGGATGAGGAGCTACGGCATATGGAACTACGTGTATTTGCCGCTGGCTGCTTTTTCAGGGAAACGGGATTGCAACGCAGGGGAGAAAATGCTTATTCGAGCTACTCAACACCACGTGACGACTCTGAACACCAAGGGGGTGAGACCGAAGGGTGTGACGGCGGCGCGAAGGAAGCCAACGAGAACAGACTGAATGCCTACGCAGAAGAATGGCAGAGAGGGCTGCTGGGGTGAGACGGAGGAGATGCTCGAAGAGGAACTGCAGCGGGAAGAACTTTTCCGTGGTCAAGGCGGGCGAGTATGTGGGTTCAGACCTTCGGATCTGGCTGCAGGCGAGAGCGACGGACGAGGAAGTGGAGAACGTGGTGGACGTGAAGCCGGGACTGCTGGAATCGACGTCGTGGAAGGTGGTGAAGCTCCTGTTTGGGCACAACAAGGTGTCAGCTACGGTGCACGATGATTAGGGGGAGACCAGACTTGCGGGGAAGTTGAGGGACGTGCTGAACGAGGTGAAGAGGAGAGCAGTGATGGTGAAGTTCGAGAAGGGTGTCACGGCGGTGTGGGATGTCTGGGCGAGCGAAGTGGTGAAAAACTGGTGAGGACTCCGGAGGCGACTGTGGAGCTTTACAGGTGCTCTTTGGGACAACTGGTGAGAATCTTTGAGGCAGTGAGGGCTGACTTGCCGTGGAAAGACAAAGCGAAGGTGCGCAGGCCTATTATGCTCGCGGCAAAGAAGGTGCACAATTTTACACTGAAGGGGGTGTACCCGCTGAAGTTACCTCCTGCAGATGCCTGGAAGAGCTTTGTGGTGCGGAAGGTGACGGAGGAGATGGTGAAGGACCTCCATATTCCGAAGATGGTCGAGAACTTCGTGAAGCGCAGGACTATGCCAGTGATGACGAGTGCGGTGAAGCTACGGAATCTTTTCTGCAACTTCAAGAAGCTTACGATGCTGAAGGTGAGACCGGAGTGCCTGTGCCATATGGCGTCTGACGAACTACCTCAAGTTGACGGACACGTCTGTGCACGCACAACTCAACTACGTTCTGGACCGCTGGCAGTGCTGAACAGGAACTTGAAGGACACGCCTGTGACGGAGGTAAACTTTGGCGAGAGCATGGAGAAGGCCTTCACGGAGTACGCTGTACAGTTCGTGGAAGCTGCGTCACGTGTCCAAGACGAAGCAGTCCTGCACCTACTGCCTGTGACTCTGACCGTGGACGACTGCAGGTTGGGTATGTGGCATAAGGTGACGAGTACGGGTGGAGTACTACAACACTGGGTAGAGCTGAGGGACGAGAACGTGAAACTCATCTTCAGAGTGAAATTCGAGAGGTTCAACTGCTTGCTGCTCAGACTGGTGGTATGGGGCGAGGTCGAGGATAACAGCACGCTTCTGGACTTATGCAAGGTGGTGGCAAAACGTATGCTGTTCTGGGTGGAGAGTATCACTCGTGACTACTGGATCATGCCGTACCCGGACCAAGATGTGCTGCGGGAGGTCCTGACCCTGACCGACGAGATGTTCGCGACACCGTTCGACATGAACGTCAACGCGTCTGCTTTCCTTACTCCGTACCCGGAAGACAGTATTTTCGGTGCGGGTGTGGACACGTATGCTCACTGGTGGTTCACGATGGGCTTGGCGAACCCGATCTACACACTGGAGAGGATCGTGCAGACGTTGGAGCACGCGGTGAACTCAGCGAAGATGGCGAAGGTACCTATGCGGATCGCGGTGATCTGCCCTGCGTGGATAAACTGGACAGCGATGGAGGGTGTGTACAGGCTGATGCAGCTCGCCAGGAACCGCTTCAAGTTCATGGCACCGCAGTCTGCGCTGGGGTATGTGGACAAGTCCACCGGTGCGAGGTTCGATGTGGACGTGTTGCTGATCCAGAACACCAAGGCAGCGAGGAAGTTTCCGGTGACTGACACCCACCTGGAAAAGTTCCGCAAGCACTTCAAAGGGAGGCTGTCAGTAGACCCTGAGTACTCTGAAGACTGGCATATTCAGTACGATGAGAACTTTCGGAGGACACGACTGCAGCCCCCGGGGGTGGTGGAGATGCCGAAGAAGCTGCGGGAGCTCAAGGTCACGCTCAACGCGTGACTTTCCGGCAGCTGATGCAGAACGAGAAGCGTGGGTGTATGGCAATGGAAGACCCCGTAAAGGGCTTTCCCGTTCGTGCATTGGTTGTTGGCGTGCCCGGAGAGCCGTAAAGCAGCGACACTTGTGTCTGTGCTATCGAGACTGCGGGCACACTCCACGGATCACTGTTTACCCGAGACACTGCTTCAATTATGGCGAGAGCTGCACCGGCAAGGCTATTCTGAGGGGTGGCTGAGCCGGGGATTTACATATATGTGCACCAACGATCTTGTGGGACTCTGGGGACAACTGCGGGTCAAGCTATTCTGGGAATCGAGACTTTGTGAAGATGCACACACTGAGTACAGGCAGTTGTGCAATTTGCAGCTTTGGTTGAAGTGATCTTTGTAGTTTGCAAGTGGTTAGGACCACTGGTAGGGGGATGGTACGCAGCTTGCTTTGACTTATTTGTTCGTCACTCGCAGCTTGTGCGTCACCAGCATAACAATCTCACCGTTGAGCACACCGTGATTTGGAGCCTGTCCTATTGAGAATTTGAAACTGTGACATGTTTAGGACCGTTAAGTGACAGAGGGGTCACGAGAGAAATCCTTTTTCGGAAAGCTCACTAACGAGACTCTTGGCAAAAGTCGAAACGCGTATGAGCAGCCTCAACAAGACACAGTATATCTTATAGAAATTTATTACCTGTGGCTCTGTCTCATTAATCGTTCTGCGATTATTATCAAACTGATTATTACTTAAACAACGCTGCCACCGGGGAGTGTGCTTGGCCCCAGCTTGAATTCCAAAGACGAACGGAGTCAGGTTCCTGGACACCTGGAGACTGCAGCCGCAGCTCTCCATCAAATCAGCAGCTCCTGGGCTCCTTCTGGGTTCAGAGACCCCTTTAATGGGAAGAAAGCTGGGGAATTTCCAGTCTCCACAATAAGTCTACTGATTAACCCGCTTAGTCTTATTTGTCAATAATCGTATAGACACGTGATGTACACAATATTGTTTTGTTATTGACGCTGGCTCATGCATTATGTGAGTTGTACACCATGCATTATGAGATATATACAAACCTACAGAGGCATCCAATACTTAAAATCAGACCGTGATAAAACTTGGTGCGTGTCCGGGTACGGTCGGGGCATACGAGGCCACACACAACAAATGGATTCACAGTGTGAAGCACACCATCATCGTTGACAAAATAATATGAAGTGAGAAATTATTCGCCGCGCAGAGCCGCGCATTGAGGCCGCGCAGGCCCTTGTTTGTCGGGGATAGTTAGGGTTGCCATTTTGGTGCGCGGTGTCGCGCGTTCGTTCTTTCGACTCTCTAGACGACGTAGCGAACGCGACGCATTTTTTACTGCAGCTGGTGGGACGACGACGGCGCTGGTGCTTGGGAGACCTGGGGTGTACGACTGGATCTGGTGGTATGGACTGGTGCGTCGAGGACGTCAAGAGCACGCACGCTGTCCACTTCTGCAGTCTCGGGAGCATGCCGGTGGTGAAGCACGGTGTACTCCTGAAATTACTGAAGTGTTGTTGTTCCACTGCAGGTAATTAATTTGTGGTGTTTTTACCTACTTGTGAGTTTGTTGGTCTTTTATTTTTCCGCTTCACCGCTGGCAATTCTCGGCTTCCCTTGACGCGACGGCTGGCGTCAACGCGATGCGCTACGGTGAGGTGACGAAGGAATTGGAGTCCGCCACATGAAGTAACTATGCTACGTTTTTCTGGAATTTCTTAACCCCTATGGAGCGGATGGAATTTTTTGCCAAAAGCACCAGTTTCACAAATGTGCCGTTTTCACGGTATATGGTACCTTGGTAAGTGTGGGTGATTCATTACATGTTCCATAACTCCTATAAAGTGATTTCGATCTATAAAATACATGATTGCATTATATACACAACGATATATCGGTGATATACAAGCCAAAAAACACGTTTTCCAGGAATCAAAAGTGTCAAAAATCAGTTCTCACAACCGTTTATTCGAGTATTAGGTCGCCCCTCGACCATAAAACAATCGCCTTTACTAATGCCTTGAAATTGGTAATGGTGGCTTTAGTTAAACGCACCAATACATCGAAATATTCCAGCAATAAGGTGAAAAAAACACCAAAAAACAACGAAAAAACATCATTTGTCAAATGTTTTCCATACTTAAGGCCATATTGTGTGTTTTCGGGGAAATCGACTGTTGGGAAAGTAAGTATTGCCCATATGAGGTGCATGGTCATTTTATATGATAGTGGTCACTGAACCAACAAATCCTTGTCGATGAACGGCATCTACACCTCGATTTTGCACACTTTAAGATACTTTTGACCCAAATTTCATGCCTAGAAATAAGCAACTTTGGGGATTTTACTACAACAAAATTGCCCTTGGGTGAGATACATACACTAAGTATATGTGTAGAATTAATTGTTGAGTATTAGATATACCTATTGCAACGAGTGTGCGAAGCTTGTATGGCCGATTCCGACAAGTGCTATCAGGCTGAGAAATGAATCAAAGCTTAGAGTTTAAAGTGGTTGTACCGTATACGGTACAAACCGCTCCATAGGGGTTAAGGCTCAACTGAGAATGCTATGAAGCTGGCAGTATTCAAGGAGGACGAGCCGGGATTTGTAGAAGCACGAACGATCGACACAGCGCGACTGAGGTGGCAGGCACACAGGAGGATCATAGTTAGCTAGTATGATCTGTGCCACAATTTGTGGTTGGTAGCACGTAAAACATTACTTTTCACGAGTATGAATTGATGTGAGCTAGAGTTACGGAGATCTCTGCTTTGTGATCAATCGGAATGAACGCTGTTCAGATTAGCAAAATTTAATCATCGCTCTATTCGCCAGTCATCAACGCGCCACTATTTCGAGGTGGTTGACGCGGGGCTGAGTATTGAGGAGAAGGGGCTCGAAAGAGGTACCTCTCATGATGCTGTGATTGAAGAGGCTTGAAGCACTTTTGGAGATTACAGTTGTGGGTTGGCATATTGAAGGGAGCGTGGCACGCCGGGCGAACCAGCAGAATATTTACGCACAGAGGAATTTTTATGTACATACTACCTTGCGACACGGTTGGCGATGCTTGTCGATGTTTATTCTGTGTGGTGGTGCTTTGAGGCCGCGCAGGCCCTTGTTTGCCGGGGATAGTTAGGGTTGCCATTTTGGTGCGCGGTGTCGCGCGTTCGTTCTTTCGACTCTCTAGACAACGTAGCGAACGCGACGCATTTTTTACTGCAGCTGGTGGGACGACGACGGCGCTGGTGCTTGGGAGACCTGGGGTGTACGACTGGATCTGGTGGTATGGACTGGTGCGTCGAGGACGTCAAGAGCACGAACGCTGTCCACTTCTGCAGTCTCGGGAGCATGCTGGTGGTGAAGCACGGTGTACTCCTGAAATTACTGAAGTGTTGTTGTTCCACTGCAGGTAATTAATTCGTGGCGTTTTTACCTACTTGTGATTTTGTTGGTCTTTTATTATTTTCCGCTTCACCACTGGCAATTCTCGGCTTCCCTTGACGTGACGGCTGGCGTCAACGCGATGCGCTACGGTGAGGTGACGAAGGAATTGGAGTCCGCCAAAGGAAGTAAGTATGCTACGTTTCCCTGGAATTTCTTAAGGCTCAACTGAGAATGCTATGAAGCTGGCAGTATTCAAGGAGGACGAGCCGGGATTTGTAGAAGCACGAACGATCGACACAGCGCGACTGAGGTGGCAGGCACACAGGAGGATCATAGTTAGCTAGTATGATCTGTGCCACAATTTGTGGTTGGTAGCACGTAAAACATTACTTTTCACGAGTATGAATTGATGTGAGCTAGAGTTACGGAGATCTCTGCTTTGTGATCAATCAGAATGAACGCTGTTCAGATTAGCAAAATTTAATCATTGCTCTATTCGCCAGTCATCAACGCGCCACTATTTCGAGGTGGTTGACGCGGGGCTGAGTATTGGGGAGAAGGGGCTCGAAAGAGGTACCTCTCATGATGCTGTGATTGAAGAGGCTTGAAGCACTTTTGGAGATTACAGTTGTGGGTTGGCATATTGAAGGGAGCGTGGCACGCCGGGCGAACCAGCAGAATATTTACGCACAGAGGAATTTTTATGTACATACTAACTTGCGACACGGTTGGCGATGCTTGTCGATGTTTATTCTGTTTGGTGGTGCTTTGAGGCCGCGCAGGCCCTTGTTTGCCGGGGATAGTTAGGGTTGCCATTTTGGTGCGCGGTGTCGCGCGTTCGTTCTTTCGACTCTCTAGACGACGTAGCGAACGCGACGCATTTTTTACTGCAGCTGGTGGGACGACGACGGCGCTGGTGCTTGGGAGACCTGGGGTGTACGACTGGATCTGGTGGTATGGACTGGTGCGTCGAGGACGTCAAGAGCACGAACGCTGTCCACTTCTGCAGTCTCGGGAGCATGCTGGTGGTGAAGCACGGTGTACTCCTGAAATTACTGAAGTGTTGTTGTTCCACTGCAGGTAATTAATTCGTGGCGTTTTTACCTACTTGTGATTTTGTTGGTCTTTTATTATTTTCCGCTTCACCACTGGCAATTCCCGGCTTCCCTTGACGTGACGGCTGGCGTCAACGCGATGCGCTACGGTGAGGTGACGAAGGAATTGGAGTCCGCCAAATGAAGTAAGTATGCTACGTTTCCCTGGAATTTCTTAAGGCTCAACTGAGAATGCTATGAAGCTGGCAGTATTCAAGGAGGACGAGCCGGGATTTGTAGAAGCACGAACGATCGACACAGCGCGACTGAGGTGGCAGGCACACAGGAGGATCATAGTTAGCTAGTATGATCTGTGCCACAATTTGTGGTTGGTAGCACGTAAAAAATTACTTTTCACGAGTATGAATTGATGTGAGCTAGAGTTACGGAGATCTCTGCTTTGTGATCAATCAGAATGAACGCTGTTCAGATTAGCAAAATTTAAACATCGCACAACTAATGCCGCGCTATGAGCACGTGCTCACACGACATTGTTTGAGCTATGTGCAGCCTTAGAAACATGTCTCAAATTAGCGCTTGTGCAAGATCCTTGGCAGCAGTCTGTCGCATGCGACCGTGTATATAGAACACGCGTCTTCTACAAAGTTCCATCGATCACCGCCAACACTTGTCCTGAGAATCACATTACTGTTAGTAGTATATTGTCTGAGCAGGGCCTTGGAACCAGCTTGCTCGTTGACATACCCACTTTATAAACAGTCCTGGATACAACATTGTGGCAGCACTGAGCTGTTCACACTCCTTGCACATTCGGTGATGTGCCAAGTGATGTGCCAATCGCTGCAGGAAACAAACAAGGAGTTTGACATGTGCAAGAAAGAGCACGATTATATTGTGCTTGAGCTGCAGAGAATGCGGGATGAGTGTGGCAGCTTGGCAAATTCGAAGAACAGTGTGTGTGCAGAGCTTGCTTGCACGTCGGAGACTGTCGCCCAGTTGCAAGCTGAGGCAATTGCTTCTAAGGAGTCACTGAGCCTATTTGAAGACAGAGCAGCCGCAGGTGCGTTTGTAATGTTAGCATTGTGGCACTTGCTTCTTGCACAGTCACTGTGTTTGAGATCGATTGAATATGACTGCCGTATCTATCGACGACACTACAGTAGTCTATTGTGTCCGAATTGAGATTTTTTAAAAATAGAATGGTCTGCCGAGAACACTGGTCACAGATATTTGCATGACATGCTCATATTCTCAAATTGTGAATTTGATCTGAATGAATGCGAGATGGGATGACATGGGCATTGCATGCATTCGACTGTACGGGGCACATTTCCAGTTGGGCGTCATGCCTGGTGAAATGATGTGTCACAACGGACGGACATGCCAAAAATGAAATCAGTGACATGACACAAATTGTTTGTAAGTTTACATGAGGATGCTGTCCTACCCCTGCTTGTACACTGCTACAGTTGTAGCTTTTTAATACAGGTTATGTATGTCGGAATTTGGTGTGCTGAATGAACCACATGATGTTCTGCTTACAATCATTCCCTTGATCAACACATTTACTAACCGCGGTATCAAGAGTCTCAGCGTGTAGCCATTGCCGACTTCTTGTAGCCTGGGTGGTCACCCACCCACCCACCCAGCACCCACACTACTTACAAAGCACACTACTGGCCGTTGCAGAAGAGCAACGCGTGCGCCTGGAGCATCGAGTTGTGAGCGAGCAACTCAACCGAACAAAAGCCATGGAAGAGGCAGCCACGGGGGAGCTGCTAAAAGCAACTGCAATAATCGAGGCTTTAAAGCAAGAGCGAGTAGCACTGCGAAACGAGCAGCAAAAAGAGCTCCATGTGAGTGGGCAGATGATGTGGACCACCGCAAAGCCTGCTCACACCCAATCAGCTTGCAATCCACACACCCACACCGACTGACAGCTCGCGCTGTACTAATGTGTTTGAGGCACTGGTCTGCAAAAAATATATATGTGCTGGAATAATTCTTGTGGCATATGCTCGTGCGCTCTTATGATGCATGTGATTGCGCGGCCATGACATTTGACAACCTGGCGGTTGCATTTGATTCATCCATGATTCGCAATAAACATTTGCAGCCGAGTCTTTCTGCGACCAGCAAGAGAATCTGAAGAAAAATAAAATCATGAGTGAAGCTGGTTATTCGTCACTCATGAATGGCTATAAATTTTTGATGACATTCAATGCCATGATATGCACACTTCGCTTCGTCATTTTAAAATCTTAGTCACATGGTCAGGAGGCTCCCAGACCTCATGCGCGATGGACACAGCCGCGCAACACACACACCTGCACATACATGTGAGGCATGCTGTGCCTGATCTGACGTTGCAGGAAGCCAGTGAGCGAGCACATCAAGGGTTAGCAACAAAGCTTGCGGAAGTAAAGAGCAGCCGTGATGACGCGCTCTACAAGTCTGCAACACATGCCGTGGAAGCAGACTCGCTGCGCGCTCAGCTCAAGGAGGCTGCGGACGCGCAGCGGTCTTTACAGCATCGCCTTGATGAGAGTGTGCGCGAGCGCGCGACCGCCACGCAGAAGGACGCAACCTACGTGCAGGTAGGTGACGGAGTGACACATCGCACAATGCATGATAGTAAGCCAAATTGTAATGCATAAGCCGTGATTCTTGCTCTCGAAGACGTTCCGCAAGCGTACTTTTAGAGTCCCAAGTTCTGAACAGATTTGCGATTTTGATATATCATATTGTTGGTTTTTGTGCCGAATATATTGATATATATATATATATGTACTTCTTGCATTACGGAGTGTGCTCAAAGGTGCCTTCAGGTGTGCCCATTTATCACTCTTATGGAAATGAACGGGACATCATCCTGCCTTGTATGTTAAGTTGAAAATCTAGTTTTTATTCCCCCCGCGGTGGTCGATACCATCCTGAGGTTTTCTAGGGCCCAAGATAGTTTTGGGTGCCCCTGTTTGCACGTTGCGTTGCCGTGAGTGGCGTGGCAGGGTGTATATAATAATCAGATTTGCACTAGAATTCACTTGAAATAACTTGAAACCGATATATACTCTGAATAACTTGAAATAACTTGAAACCGATATATACCAATACAAGATACCTGAAAATTCTTGAAATTTTATGTTCAGCAGTGGTTCCCGATGCATATTTTCGATATTTTTGGTCATGGTCAGCCCGTATATCACTAAAATCACTGAAATCATTTTACCACTGTGAGGTGCTAAAGCAGTTTTTTTGTGGTGCATGCTTTGAATGATACCTTTCTTTGTCAGGAAACAGAGCATGTAACCTCCCGCCGGCGATGAAGGAGATGCTTTAGCCCAAGTTTCAAGTGAATTCTAGTGCAAATCTGATAACTATCTAATTTTTGCAACGCATCGATATTTTTGACAATCGTTGGTCACTTTAAGTGGTTTTTCGGCCATAAAACATAATTTGTTCATACATATTTTGATTTAACCCTGTCTAGTTCTTCTTTCGCAATTCGGACAACATAGCCCAAGTCATCACATAGCAGAGATCTTCATAATCCTAGCTTACTTCAATTCATACTAGTGAGTAGTAGTTTTAACGTGCTACCAACCACAATTCATGGCACAGGTCATATGATCTAACTATGAACCTCCTGTGTGCCTGCCGCCTCCGTGGAACGTCGTCGATCGTGCGTGCTTTCGCATCTCCCAAGTCAACCTCCTTGAAAACTGCCGGCTCCACAGCATCCTCAGTCAAACTCGAGAAATTTCCAGACAAACGTAGCATACTTACTTCCTCTTTGAGCTCCATTCCCTTCGTCACCTCGCCGCAGCTCATCTCGTTGACGCCAGCCGTCACGTCAAGGGGAGCCGGGAATTGCCAGCGGTGAAGCGGAAAAAATAGACCAACAAAAATCACAAGTAGGTAAACGCCACGAATTAATTACCTGCAGGTGGAATAACAACACCTCAGTAATTTCAGTAGCACACCGTGCTTCACCACCGGCTTGCTCCCGAGATTGCAGAGGTGGACGGCGCTCGTGCCCTTGACGCCCTCGACGCACCACTCCATACCACCAAAACCAGTCGTCGACCCCAAGTCTCCCAAGCACCAGCGTCGTCGTCGTCCCACCAGCCATAGTAAAAAATGCGTCGCGTTCGTCACGTCGTCTAGACAGTCGAAAGAACGAACGCGCGACACCGCCCACGCGAGCGGCAACCCTAACTACTATCCCCCAGCAAACAAGGGCCTGCGCGGCCTCAATGCATCGTCAAGCAAAGTAAACATTAACCAGCAAAGCCAATCGTGTCGCAAGGTAAACATAACTTCAAATTCCTCTGTGCGTAAATACTCTCCTCGGTCCGCCCGGCGTGCCACGCTCCCATCGATTGCCACCCCCAATTCCAACTGTAATCTCCAAAAGCACACAAGGTCTTTTCAATCACAGTAACGTGAGAGGTACCTCTTTCGAGCCCCTTCTCTTCAATACTCAGCACCGCGTCGACTGCCTCGCAATAGCAGCGCGTAGAATACTGGCGAACAAAGCCCTGTCTAGTTCTTCTTTCGCAATTCGGACAACATAGCCCAAGTCATCACATAGCAGAGATCTTCATAATCCTAGCTTACTTCAATTCATACTAGTGAGTAGTAGTTTTAACGTGCTACCAACCACAATTCATGGCACAGGTCATATGATCTAACTATGAACCTCCTGTGTGCCTGCCGCCTCCGTGGAACGTCGTCGATCGTGCGTGCTTTCGCATCTCCCAAGTCAACCTCCTTGAAAACTGCCGGCTCCACAGCATCTTCAGTCAAACTCGAGAAATTTCCAGACAAACGTAGCATACTTACTTCCTCTTTGAGCTCCATTCCCTTCGTCACCTCGCCGCAGCTCATCTCGTTGACGCCAGCCGTCACGTCAAGGGAAGCCGGGAATTGCCAGCGGTGAAGCGGAAAAAATAGACCAACAAAAAATCACAAGTAGGTAAACGCCACGAATTAATTACCTGCAGGTAGAATAACAACACCTCAGTAATTTCAGTAGCACACCGTGCTTCACCACCGGCTTGCTCCCGAGATTGCAGAGGTGGACGGCGCTCGTGCCCTTGACGCCCTCGACGCACCACTCCATACCACCAAAACCAGTCGTCGACCCCAAGTCTCCCAAGCACCAGCGTCATCGTCGTCCCACCAGCCATAGTAAAAAATGCGTCGCGTTCGTCACGTCGTCTAGACAGTCGAAAGAACGAACGCGCGACACCGCCCACGCGAGCCCTGTCTAGTTCTTCATTCGCAGTTCGGATAACATATCCCAAGTCATCACATAGCAGAGATCTTCATAATCCTAGCTTACTTCAATTCATACTAGTGAGTAGTAGTTTTAACGTGCTACCAACCACAATTCATGGCACAGGTCATATGATCTAACTATGAACCTCCTGTGTGCCTGCCGCCTCTGTGGAACGTCGTCGATCGTGCGTGCTTTCGCTTCTCCCAAGTCAACCTCCTTGAAAACTGCCGGCTCCACAGCATCCTCAGTCAAACTCGAGAAATTTCCAGACAAACGTAGCATACTTACTTCCTCTTTGAGCTCCATTCCCTTCGTCACCTCGCCGCAGCTCATCTCGTTGACGCCAGCCGTCACGTCAAGGGAAGCCGGGAATTGCCAGCGGTGAAGCGGAAAAAATAGACCAACAAAAAATCACAAGTAGGTAAACGCCACGAATTAATTACCTGCAGGTAGAATAACAACACCTCAGTAATTTCAGTAGCACACCGTGCTTCACCACCGGCTTGCTCCCGAGATTGCAGAGGTGGACGGCGCTCGTGCCCTTGACGCCCTCGACGCACCACTCCATACCACCAAAACCAGTCGTCGACCCCAAGTCTCCCAAGCACCAGCGTCGTCGTCGTCCCACCAGCCATAGTAAAAAATGCGTCGCGTTCGTCACGTTGTCTAGACAGTCGAAAGAACGAACGCGCGACACCGCCCACGCGAGCGGCAACCCTAACTACTATCCCCCAGCAAACAAGGGCCTGCGCGGCCTCAAAGCATCGTCAAGCAGAGTAAACATTAACCAGCAAAGCCAATCATGTCGCAAGGTACACATAACTTCAAATTCCTCTGTGCGTAAATACTCTCCTCGGTCCGCCCGGCGTGCCACGCTCCCTTCGATTGCTACCCCCAATTCCAACTGTAATCTCCAAAAGCACACAAGGTCTTTCCAATCACAGCGACATGAGAGGTACCTCTTTCGAGCCCCTTCTCCTCAATACTCAGCACCGCGTCGACTGCCTCGAAATAGCAGCGCGTAGAATACTGGCGAACAAAGCCCTGTCTAGTTCTTCATTCGCAGTTCGGATAACATATCCCGAGTCATCACATAGCAGAGATCTTCATAATCCTAGCTTACTTCAATTCATACTAGTGAGTAGTAGTTTTAACGTGCTACCAACCACAATTCATGGCACAGGTCATATGATCTAACTATGAACCTCCTGTGTGCCTGCCGCCTCTGTGGAACGTCGTCGATCGTGCGTGCTTTCGCTTCTCCCAAGTCAACCTCCTTGAAAACTGCCGGCTCCACAGCATCCTCAGTCAAACTCGAGAAATTTCCAGACAAACGTAGCATACTTACTTCCTCTTTGAGCTCCATTCCCTTCGTCACCTCGCCGCAGCTCATCTCGTTGACGCCAGCCGTCACGTCAAGGGAAGCCGGGAATTGCCAGCGGTGAAGCGGAAAAAAATAGACCAACAAAAAATCACAAGTAGGTAAACGCCACGAATTAATTACCTGCAGGTAGAATAACAACACCTCAGTAATTTCAGTAGCACACCGTGCTTCACCACCGGCTTGCTCCCGAGATTGCAGAGGTGGACGGCGCTCGTGCCCTTGACGCCCTCGACGCACCACTCCATACCACCAAAACCAGTCGTCGACCCCAAGTCTCCCAAGCACCAGCGTCGTCGTCGTCCCACCAGCCATAGTAAAAAATGTGGGCGGGTGTGGGGAACTTTTTGAATTGGTAGACTCGGAGCCCGAAGTTCTCGCAGAACGGGCTACGCCGTGAAGCCTTGCCTGTCTCCACATCTCGCTCAAACCAATCTGTCCGACCGTCAACCACTTGAGAAAACAGCCGCAAATAGTCACATGTCCTCGTCGAGCCTCGGGCTGATTTTTTGCAAGCAGAAATTTCTCCCCCGTACTTCCAAAATAATTTCGAAATAAATTTCTCAATTATTTACACGAGCTTGCGGCCATGGCGCAGTGCAACGCGCTACCGGCAGCGGCCCACCGCAGCATCGTGCCGCTGGACTCTCAGCGTAAGCGCAATGTGATGCGCAGCCGGCAGCCGCCGAGGGCGGTAGCGAGACGCTGGAGCTTGCGGCCAAGGCGCAATGTGATGCGCAGCCGGCAGCTGCTCAGCGCAGCAGCGAGACGCTTGAGCTCCGCGGCCATGGCGCAGTGCAACGCGCTACCGGCAAGCGACGACCGCATCGTGCCCCTGGACCTCTGCAACCTTAGCGCAATGTGATGCGCAGCCGGCAGCAGCTCTGTGCAGCAGCAAGACGTTGGAGCTTGCGGCCATGGCGCAGTGCAAGGCGCTACTAGCAGCGGCCCACCGCAGCATCGTGCCGCTGGAGCTCTCAGCCTTGGCGAATGTGATGCGCAGCCGGCAGCAGCCGAGGGCGGCGGGGAGACGCTAGAGCTTTCGGCCATGGCGCAATGTGATGCGCAGCCGGCAGCAGCTCAGCGCAGCAGCGAGACGCTTGAGCTTGCGGCCATGAGCGCTTGAGTGCAACGCGCTACCGGCAACGGCCTACCGCATCGTGCCGCTGGAGATCTCAGCCTTAGCGCAATGTGACGCGCAGCCGGCAGCAGCTCAGCGCAGCAGCAAGACGTTGGAGCTTGCGGCCATGGCGCAGTGACGCAGCTACCAGCAGCGGCACCGCAGCATCGTGCCACGAGGTTGCGGCCAACTCGTGATGCGCAGCCGGCGGCCCGGCGTGCAGACGCGCTTGGCCATGCTGGATGCGCGCGGCAGCAGCTCAGCGCAGCAGCGAGCCTGGCTTGCGGCATGGCGTGTGCAGCGGCGGACCCACCGCAAAGCTGCAGTCCGCTGGAGCAGGGCAGCCCGAGGGCGGCAGCGAGACGCTGGAGGCGGCCATGGGCAATGTTGCGCAGCCGGCAGCACGAGCTGCGATGTGCAGCCGGCAGCAGCTCAGCGAGCAGCAAGACGCATGCAACGCGCAGTGCAACAAGGCAGCCTACCGCAGCCGGCAAGCTCAGCGGCCCACCGCTTGATGCGTGCCGCGCAGCTCGCGCCGCGCAACGGCCCATCGCATCGTGCCGCTGGAGCGGGGGAAAGCAGCCGCCGTCACGTCAAGGGAAGCCGGGAATTGCCAGCGGTGAAGCGGAAAAAATAGACCAAGAAAAAATCACAAGTAGGTAAACGCCACGAATTAATTACCTGCAGGTAGAATAACAACACCTCAGTAATTTCAGTAGCACACCGTGCTTCACCACCGGCTTGCTCCCGAGATTGCAGAGGTGGACGGCGCTCGTGCCCTTGACGCCCTCGACGCACCACTCCATACCACCAAAACCAGTCGTCGACCCCAAGTCTCCCAAGCACCAGCGTCGTCGTCGTCCCACCAGCCATAGTAAAAAATGCGTCGCGTTCGTCACGTCGTCTAGACAGTCGAAAGAACGAACGCGCGACACCGCCCACGCGAGCGGCAACCCTAACTACTATCCCCAGCAAACAAATGCGTTTTGTCCCAACCACGGGCACGCTTCAGTGGGCTTTTCCAAAAAAGGATTGCTCATGTGGTCACCTCGCCACTCAACAGTCCTAAACATGTCACAGGTGAAAATTCAAACAAGTAAGGCTCTCGATCACTGTATGTTGTATGATAGTAATTCATGCAGTGGCAAACACAGCGTGGTTTAAGTTATAATCACTTTGATAATAATCGTATAACGATTAATGAAACAGAGCCACAGGTAATAGATTGCTATAAAATATACTGTGTCTTGTTGAGGCTGCCCATACGCGTTTCGACTCTTGCCAAGAGTCTCGTCAGTGAGCTTTCCGAAAAAGGATTTCTCCCGTGACCCCTCTGTCACTTAACGGTCCTAAACATGTCACAGTTTCAAATTCTCAATAAGCAGGCGCCAAATCACTGTGTGCTCAACGGTGAAGTTGTCATGCTGGTGACGTGCAAACTACGAGTGACATATGCAAAAGTCAGAGCAAATTGGGTACCATCCCCCCACCAGTGGTCCTAACCACTTGCAAACTACAACGATCACTTCAACCAAAGCTGCAAATTGCACAACTGCCTATACTCAGTGTGCGCATCGTCACAAAGGTCTCGATTCCCAGAATAGCTTGACCCGCAGTTGTCCCCAGAACCCCACCGGATCTTTGCTGCTCATATATGTTAATCCCCGGCTCAGCCACCCCTCAGGATAGCCTTGCCGGTGCAACTCTTGCCATAAATGCATAAGAGTCTCGGGTAGCCGATAATCTGTGGAGTGTGCCCGCAGTCTCGAAAATACGGAAACCAGTGTCGCTGCCTTGCGGCTCTCCTAAATTACACCTAAAGATGCCCAAACCACCAGTAAAAAAACATCCATTCTCATTTTACTCTCACTCTCGTGTTTTACTCTCATTTTTGCGAATACTCCATTAGATTAAGATTCAGATGAACTCTGAGATGCAAATGTCAGGAAATACTTTCACGATTAATTGCTGATGTGTGGGCATTGCAGTGATTGTGCAAAATAAACGCAAGGTGTTAGTAGCAGGTTCAGTACTGTACGAGTACCATGATTGCATGATTCTGTCGATGCTAAATATATATATATATATATTGGAGGTTGCAACTAATCATCATGGCAAGGGAGAGCTTTGGAATGATTGGTGATCTTGTTATGAAAGTTGCCTACATGGTCCAGATTTGTTATAGCTCCATCAAACTCAAATATAAAGATTGTCAGTCTAGCAACCTATAGCAAGTGATGTGTTGCTTACTTCATATACCGTAGGTGGCGTACAACATGCATACATACTTACAAGAACTGTGCGTTGTGGTAAGCTGGCAGGGTTGATGTTTAATACTTACATGCACGGTGTGATTAATGTGCGGCGGTGCGCTCTCAGAAAATGGAGGAGGCAAAGTCGAGGGAGTTGGAGCAGAGTGAAGCGGCGACAGCGGCTAGATTGGCGTTGGCTCACAAAGATGAACATCTCAGCGAGCTACAAGCGTCACATGCTGCTGCCATGCGTGTGGCAAAGCACACCATCTCAATGCTTTCACATGAATTGCGAGAAGCAACTTTTGGCAACCCCCAGGGCCTCATGGGTCCTGCAAGAACGCGAGGATCACCGGTGTCTGTTCTCCAAAATGTGTACGACAGCCAGGAGCTCGCAGCAGCAACGCCAGATCCCAGATCCGCACAGGTGGCTGCTGCCTTAACGCAGGCACTGGACCAAGCGCTGAGGCAGCAGGAAAATACCTCCTGCGAAAACGCACAGCTTCAAGCAAAGTGTGAACGTTTGACAATTGCGCTGGACAGCACCACAGCATCTATGGAGGTACACAAACAATGATGTATTCATAGATGCACTTACGGCGTTGTTATTGTTATCTTTATTGTATGTATCATCGATCAACTATCGATGACTGTTCCTAAGGGCAAGCTTTGGGAAGAAACCTTCATCCAATCAGGTTTTAAATTAACTTTAAAAATTACGTCGGACATATTATGAACTTGTTATCCTAAATGGATTCGCTCTCACAGAAATAGATACGGAACGGGATATTCAATCTATCGGATGACAATGCGACATGTCTACTCTGTGGGATCTTGGTACAAAATCTCGTCGTTTTTCTACACGATATTGTGGTGAAAAAAAATTCGTTTTATTTTTGCATGAAAACCCCCAAAACACACAAAAAAAAACTATGCAAAAAATGACCACGATATCGTGGACAAAAACGACGAGGTTATGTCGTGTCACCCCACTCTGTGACTACTTCAATCAGGTGACCTGACGTGCAATGTGACGCGCTTGTGAAGAGGGTATCGCAAAATTAAAATCAGAGCGGCAACGGCTACGCCGCCGCCGACACGGACGACGAAGATGTCGCCCCTACGCAGCCGCCCACCACGCTCGGCTGTGGGGCACCCGTCCCTGGCTTCGGCCGCTCTTTCCTCATATCTTCATTGGTGTGTGCACTATTCGTCATGTGTGCTACTGCCGCACCGCTCACCGATTCCGGTGTCGGTGGTGCTGGTGCACATGTGTGCACGGCTCCAACGGTCGGTGGTCCTGGATGGGCTGCCCCGGCAGCCGCAATGCCAGCTTCGCCTACCGCCTGCCGGCTCTCCGGACAAGTGGAACCCGCTACACAGGTTGTCGCCTGACGCGATCCCGCCGAGGCGTCCATGGCAGACATCGCGCGCGCCATGGTTTCTGGCTCGCGCCGTGGGCTGGGTACATCCCGACTCACCCGCCTCCTCCACCTCTCTACGATGCCCCACCGTCGCCTGACTATTCACCAGGGCCGACTACGGACGAGGAGGAGGGGGAGGAGCCGTCTTCAATCAACATGCCGACTTCGGTTACTCCGTCAATTTACTCCTACGAATGATTCACCGCCAGCTCCGGAGACGGACAAGCTCTTCACCGTCACCTTACTCCGTGTTGGCCGTGCACTTCAAAAGACTTCTAGTGGCTGAGAAGTTTGACACACCGTGCCTGCCTGGGAATTTGGTTGCTTTTTGGTTTCCTAGATGTGCAAAAGAGCTCCTGATTTAAGTTGTGTTTAGGGTTTTACAGGGTGAACAAGCACCTCCTCTGCACCTGCCCTTTGACTATGACACAACCACCCGACCCCCCTTCGACCCTCAACCAAGCTCATATCGGATCTTCTACACCGACAGCTCCGCTTCCACCTGACCTCAAGGGGGAGCGCCACGGCTGCAAGCAGCTGCGGCAGGCCGCCTCCCTCGTGCCCGCGAGTAAAGCCAGCTTCAAGCTAAGATCAAGTGGTTTTTGAGTAATCTCCGCTTGGATCCCTATCTTTGCCTCACCCCTGCCTTCTCACCAGGCGCCTCACCACGCCCGCCGTCACCCTTCCCTGACCTCAAACCCCCACCTCGTGCGACAAATACAAAAACCAAACAAGCACCTCCTCCGCACCTGCCCTTTGACTATAACACAACCACCCGACCCCCCTTCGACCCTAACACCCTACGCAACGTAACCAAGCTCATATTGGATCTTCTACACCGACAGCTCCGCTTCCAGCTGACCTCGAGGGGGAGCGCCACGGCTGCAAGCAGCTGCGGCAGGCCGCCTCCCTCGCGCCCGCGAGTAAAGCCAGCTTCAAGCTAAGATCAAGTGGTTTTTGAGTAATCTCCGCTTGGATCCCTATCTTTGCCTCACCCCTGCCTTCTCACCAGGCGCCTCACCACGCCCGCCGTCACCCTTCCCTGACCTCAAACCCCCACCTCGTGCGACAAATACAAAAACCAAACAAGCACCTCCTCCGCACCTGCCCTTTGACTATGACACAACCACCCGACCCCCCTTCGACCCTAACACCCTACGCAACGTAACCAAGCTCATATTGGATCTTCTACACCGACAGCTCCGCTTCCAGCTGACCTCGAGGGGGAGCGCCACGGCTGCAAGCAGCTGCGGCAGGCCGCCTCCCTCGCGCCCGCGAGTAAAGCCAGCTTCAAGCTAAGATCAAGTGGTTTTTGAGTAATCTCCGCTTGGATCCCTATCTTTGCCTCACCCCTGCCTTCTCACCAGGCGCCTCACCACGCCCGCCGTCACCCTTCCCTGACCTCAAACCCCCACCTCGTGCGACAAATACAAAAACCAAACAAGCACCTCCTCTGCACCTGCCCTTTGACTATGACACAACCACCCGACCCCCCTTCGACCCTCAACCAAGCTCATATTGGATCTTCTACAGCGACAGCTCCGCTTCCAGCTGACCTCGAAGGGGGAGCGCCACGGCTGCAAGCAGCTGCGGCAGGCCGCCTCCCTCGCGCCCGCGAGTAAAGCCAGCTTCAAGCTAAGATCAAGTGGTTTTTGAGTAATCTCCGCTTGGATCCCTATCTTTGCCTCACCCCTGCCTTCTCACCAGGCGCCTCACCACGCCCGCCGTCACCCTTCCCTGACTCAAACCCCCACCTCGTGCGACAAATACAAAAACCAAACAAGCACCTCCTCCGCACCTGCCCTTTGACTATGACACAACCACCCGACCCCCCTTCGACCCTAACACCCTACGCAACGTAACCAAGCTCATATTGGATCTTCTACACCAACAGCTCCGCTTCCAGCTGACCTCGAGGGGGAGCGCCACGGCTGCAAGCAGCTGCGGCAGGCCGCCTCCCTCGCGCCCGCGAGTAAAGCCAGCTTCAAGCTAAGATCAAGTGGTTTTTGAGTAATCTCCGCTTGGATCCCTATCTTTGCCTCACCCCTGCCTTCTCACCAGGCGCCTCACCACGCCCGCCGTCACCCTTCCCTGACCTCAAACCCCCACCTCGTGCGACAAATACAAAAACCAAACAAGCACCTCCTCCGCACCTGCCCTTTGACTATGACACAACCACCCGACCCCCCTTCGACCCTAACACCCTACGCAACGTAACCAAGCTCATATTGGATCTTCTACACCGACAGCTCCGCTTCCAGCTGACCTCGAGGGGGAGCGCCACGGCTGCAAGCAGCTGCGGCAGGCCGCCTCCCTCGCGCCCGCGAGTAAAGCCAGCTTCAAGCTAAGATCAAGTGGTTTTTGAGTAATCTCCGCTTGGATCCCTATCTTTGCCTCACCCCTACCTTCTTCCCAGGCGCCTCACCACGCCCACCGTCACCCTTCCCTGACCTCAAACCCCCACCTCGTGCGACAAATACAAAAACCAAACAAGCACCTCCTCCGCACCTGCCCTTTGACTATGACACAACCACCCGACCCCCCTTCAACCCTCAACCAAGCTCATATTGGATCTTCTACACCGACAGCTCCGCTTCCAGCTGACCTCGAGGGGGGAGCGCCACGGCTGCAAGCAGCTGCGGCAGGCCGCCTCCCTCGCGCCCGCGAGTAAATCCAGCTTCAAACTAAGATCAAGTGGTTTTTGAGTAATCTCCGCTTGGATCCTTATCTTTGCCTCACCCCTGCCTTCTTCCCAGGCGCCTCACCACGCCCACCGTCACCCTTCCCTGACCTCAAACCCCCACCTCGTGCGACAAATACAAAAACCAAACAAGCACCTCCTCCCCACCTGCCCTTTGACTATGACACAACCACCCGAACCCCTTCGACCCTAACACCCTACGTAACGTAACCAAGCTCATATTGGATCTTCTATACCGACAGCTCCGCTTCCAGCTGACCTCGAGGGGGAGCGCCACGGCTGCAAGCAGCTGCGGCAGGCCGCCTCCCTCGCGCCCGCGAGTAAATCCAGCTTCAAGCTAAGATCAAGTGGTTTTTGAGTAATCTCCGCTTGGATCCCTATCTTTGCCTCACCCCTGCCTTCTCACCAGGCGCCTCACCACGCCCACCGTCACCCTTCCCTGACCTCAAACCCCCACCTCGTGCGACAAATACAAAAGCCAAACAAGCACCTCCTCCCCACCTGCCCTTTGACTATGACACAACCACCCGACCCCCTTCGAACCTAACACCCTACATAACGTAACCAAGCTCATATTGGATCTTCTACACCGACAGCTCCGCTTCCAGCTGACCTCGAGGGGGGAGCGCCACGGCTGCAAGCAGCTGCGGCAGGCCGCCTCCCTCGCGCCCGCGAGTAAAGCCAGCTTCAAGCTAAGATCAAGTGGTTTTTGAGTAATCTCCGCTTGGATCCCTATCTTTGCCTCACCCCTACCTTCTTCCCAGGCGCCTCACCACGCCCGCCGTCACCCTTCCCTGACCTAAAACCCCCACCTCGTGCGACAAATACAAAAACCAAACAAGCACCTCCTCCGCACCTGCCCTTTGACTATGACACAACCACCCGACCCCCCTTCGACCCTCAACCAAGCTCATATTGGATCTTCTACACCGACAACTCCGCTTCCAGCTGACCTCGAGGGGGGAGCGCCACGGCTGCAAGCAGCTGCGGCAGGCCGCCTCCCTCGCGCCCGCGAGTAAATCCAGCTTCAAGCTAAGATCAAGTGGTGTTTGAGTAATCTCCGCTTGGATCCCTATCTTTGCCTCACCCCTACCTTCTTCCCAGGCGCCTCACCACGCCCACCGTCACCCTTCCCTAACCTCAAACCCCCACCTCGTGCGACAAATACAAAAACCAAACAAGCACCTCCTCCGCACCTGCCCTTTGACTATGACACAACCACCCGACCCCCCTTCAACCCTCAACCAAGCTCATATTGGATCTTCTACACCGACAGCTCCGCTTCCAGCTGACCTCGAGGGGGGAGCGCCACGGCTGCAAGCAGCTGCGGCAGGCCGCCTCCCTCGCGCCCGCGAGTAAAGCCAGCTTCAAGCTAAGATCAAGTGGTTTTTGAGTAATCTCCGCTTGGATCCCTATCTTTGCCTCACCCCTACCTTCTTCCCAGGCGCCTCACCACGCCCGCCGTCACCCTTCCCTGACCTCAAACCCCCACCTCGTGCGACAAATACAAAAACCAAACAAGCACCTCCTCCCCACCTGCCCTTTGACTATGACACAACCACCCGACCCCCTTCGACCCTAACACCCTACGTAACGTAACCAAGCTCATATTGGATCTTCTACACCGACAACTCCGCTTCCAGCTGACCTCGAGGGGGGAGCGCCACGGCTGCAAGCAGCTGCGGCAGGCCGCCTCCCTCGCGCCCGCGAGTAAAGCCAGCTTCAAGCTAAGATCAAGTGGTTTTTGAGTAATCTCCGCTTGGATCCCTATCTTTGCCTCACCCCTGCCTTCTCACCAGGCGCCTCACCACGCCCGCCGTCACCCTTCCCTGACCTCAAACCCCCACCTCGTGCGACAAATACAAAAACCAAACAAGCACCTCCTCCGCACCTGCCCTTTGACTATGACACAACCACCCGACCCCCTTCGACCCTAACACCCTACGTAACGTAACCAAGCTCATATTGGATCTTCTACACCGACAACTCCGCTTCCAGCTGACCTCGAGGGGGGAGCGCCACGGCTGCAAGCAGCTGCGGCAGGCCGCCTCCCTCGCGCCCGCGAGTAAATCCAGCTTCAAGCTAAGATCAAGTGGTTTTTGAGTAATCTCCGCTTGGATCCCTATCTTTGCCTCACCCCTGCCTTCTCACCAGGCGCCTCACCACGCCCGCCGTCACCCTTCCCTGACCGAAAACCCCCACCTCGTGCGACAAATACAAAAACCAAACAAGCACCTCCTCTGCACCTGCCCTTTGACTATGACACAACCACCCAACCCCCTTCGACCATAACAACCTACGCAACGTAACCAAGCTCATATTGGATCTTCTACACCGACAGCTCCGCTTCCACATGACCTCGAGGGGGAGCGCCACGGCTGCAAGCAGCTGCGGCAGGCCGCCTCCCTCGCGCCCGTGAGTAAAGCCAGCTTCAAGCTGAGATCAAGTGGTATTTGAGTAATCTCCGCTTGGATCCCTATCTTTGCCTCACCCCTGCCTTCTCACCAGGCGCCTCACCACGCCCGCCGTCACCCTTCCCTGACCTCAAAACCCCACCTCGTGCGACAAATACAAAAACCAAACAAGCACCTCCTCTGCACCTGCCCTTTGACTATGACACAACCACCCGACCCCCCTTCGACCATAACAACCTACGCAACGTAACCAAGCTCATATTGGATCTTCTACACCGACAGCTCCGCTTCCACATGACCTCGAGGGGGAGCGCCACGGCTGCAAGCAGCTGCGGCAGGCCGCCTCCCTCGCGCCCGTGAGTAAAGCCAGCTTCAAGCTAAGATCAAGTGGTTTTTGAGTAATCTCCGCTTGGATCCCTATCTTTGCCTCACCCCTGCCTTCTCACCAGGCGCCTCACCACGCCCGCCGTCACCCTTCCCTGACCGAAAACCCCCACCTCGTGCGACAAATACAAAAACCAAACAAGCACCTCCTCCGCACCTGCCCTTTGACTATGACACAACCACCCGACCCCCCTTCGACCCTCAACCAAGCTCATATTGGATCTTCTACACCGACAGCTCCGCTTCCAGCTGACCTCGAGGGGGGAGCGCCACGGCTGCAAGCAGCTGCGGCAGGCCGCCTCCCTCGCGCCCGCGAGTAAAGCCAGCTTCAAGCTAAGATCAAGTGGTTTTTGAGTAATCTCCGCTTGGATCCCTATCTTTGCCTCACCCCTACCTTCTTCCCAGGCGCCTCACCACGCCCACCGTCACCCTTCCCTAACCTCAAACCCCCACCTCGTGCGACAAATACAAAAACCAAACAAGCACCTCCTCCGCACCTGCCCTTTGACTATGACACAACCACCCGACCCCCCTTCAACCCTCAACCAAGCTCATATTGGATCTTCTACACCGACAGCTCCGCTTCCAGCTGACCTCGAGGGGGGAGCGCCACGGCTGCAAGCAGCTGCGGCAGGCCGCCTCCCTCGCGCCCGCGAGTAAAGCCAGCTTCAAGCTAAGATCAAGTGGTTTTTGAGTAATCTCCGCTTGGATCCCTATCTTTGCCTCACCCCTACCTTCTTCCCAGGCGCCTCACCACGCCCACCGTCACCCTTCCCTGACCTCAAACCCCCACCTCGTGCGACAAATACAAAAACCAAACAAGCACCTCCTCCGCACCTGCCCTTTGACTATGACACAACCACCCGACCCCCCTTCGACCCTCAACCAAGCTCATATTGGATCTTCTACACCGACAGCTCCGCTTCCAGCTGACCTCGAGGGGGGAGCGCCACGGCTGCAAGCAGCTGCGGCAGGCCGCCTCCCTCGCGCCCGCGAGTAAAGCCAGCTTCAAGCTAAGATCAAGTGGTTTTTGAGTAATCTCCGCTTGGATCCCTATCTTTGCCTCACCCCTACCTTCTTCCCAGGCGCCTCACCACGCCCGCCGTCACCCTTCCCTGACCTCAAACCCCCACCTCGTGCGACAAATACAAAAACCAAACAAGCACCTCCTCCGCACCTGCCCTTTGACTATGACACAACCACCCGACCCCCCTTCGACCCTCAACCAAGCTCATATTGGATCTTCTACACCGACAGCTCCGCTTCCAGCTGACCTCGAGGGGGGAGCGCCACGGCTGCAAGCAGCTGCGGCAGGCCGCCTCCCTCGCGCCCGCGAGTAAAGCCAGCTTCAAGCTAAGATCAAGTGGTTTTTGAGTAATCTCCGCTTGGATCCCTATCTTTGCCTCACCCCTGCCTTCTTCCCAGGCGCCTCACCACGCCCGCCGTCACCCTTCCCTGACCGAAAACCCCCACCTCGTGCGACAAATACAAAAACCAAACAAGCACCTCCTCCCCACCTGCCCTTTGACTATGACACAACCACCCGACCCCCTTCGACCCTAACACCCTACGTAACGTAACCAAGCTCATATTGGATCTTCTATACCGACAGCTCCGCTTCCAGCTGACCTCGAGGGGGAGCGCCACGGCTGCAAGCAGCTGCGGCAGGCCGCCTCCCTCGCGCCCGCGAGTAAATCCAGCTTCAAGCTAAGATCAAGTGGTTTTTGAGTAATCTCCGCTTGGATCCCTATCTTTGCCTCACCCCTGCCTTCTCACCAGGCGCCTCACCACGCCCGCCGTCACCCTTCCCTGACCTCAAACCCCCACCTCGTGCGACAAATACAAAAACCAAACAAGCACCTCCTCCGCACCTGCCCTTTGACTATGACACAACCACCCGACCCCCCTTCGACCTCAACCAAGCTCATATTGGATCTTCTACACCGACAGCTCCGCTTCCACCTGACCTCGAGGGGGAGCGCCACGGCTGCAAGCATCTGCGGCAGGCCGCCTCCCTCGCGCCCGCGAGTAAAGCCAGCTTCAAACTAAGATCAAGTGGTGTTTGAGTAATCTCCGCTTGGATCCCTATCTTTGCCTCACCCCTGCCTTCTCACCAGGCGCCTCACCACCAGGCGCCTCACCACACCCGCCGTCACCCTTCCCTGACCTCA